>VOQJ01011839.1:16747-27252 GCA_015052665.1 Apistogramma diplotaenia | reverse complement strand
GGGGGGGGGGGGGGGGGGGGCTATTATATGCAAGCAGCTACAGAGAAGAGAATGAGGCTCTGAGCGTGAGGAGATCCAGACGCCGACGTCAGCACCACAGAGATGGCTCGATCGGTCTGTGATCAGTGGCAGGATGGAGCTAACTCACAGGTGAGGTTGACAGCCGAGCTTGGCAGGTCCTTCACACGCCGCAGCGAGCAGCTGAGGTCGTCATCTCACATTCAGAAGAATGCAGCAAACAATTTCACATAGCAGCACAGCAAGATCTCAGCTTTTTGTTTCGTTTCGTTTTGGTCACAATCATAACTACTGGGAATGACCTGGCTGGGCCTCGTGTTTCTTTCCAGATGATGGATTGAAAATGAAATCATATAACAATCTCAATGAGTTCAGGACATTCAGATGGCGTGATTATCCAGAATCCAAAGGGGAAGAGTTTGTGACAGTTGACTCAGCTGGAGAAGCATGATAACTAAGAATGTTACTAACATATATGAACTGTAAAGTTGTATTTTTTTTTTTATAACCTTTTTATTTTTTTTTTAAATCCAAGTCTTCAGTTCTCTTGCAGCTTCCAATCACACTCTGTATTAACATTGGTCCTTAACTTCAAAGTCTCTGGTGTTTGTGGGGTTTTTGTTTTTTTCTTCATCGTTGGGGACGCGATCATCCAGTGTTTTAGTGCTTCTAAGAAAAAATAGCTGGTCCATCGGAAGAGTCTGTGTATCTCTATTTCTTAAATGGAGCTAATCTACTAAAATTCTGCCAGAAAGGAGCCTGGCCTCTTTTGGATTGACTGAATTCAAAAACTTCTCCTTGTGCCATGTCCTCCGTTACCTCATACTGCCCTGCACTGAGGGGGTCCTGGGGGGGCGGGTATGAGGGGGGCGTGCACCTGTTTACACCTGGGAAGGCAGGCGCAAAAAAATAAAAAAAAGAGCAAGAAGGTGGTGTGAAGGGGGAGGGAGACAAGGAGGCAGTGCAGGGCACAAAGCAAAAGAGAAGAAGAAGAAAAAAAAAAGGAAGGGAGGAGGTAGATAGCAAAAAGAGGAAACATTATCAGTACTGTATCTGGAACAGGCACAACAACACAACATCAAGTCATGCTTACACAGAAAACAGGCACACAGACATACAAAATGAGCCTCCACTGTTAACATTCCTGCATATTAATCCCGAAAACATGACGTAGTATGATCATGTGATGAAAGCTGAATTGTGAGATTCAGCTCTAGCAATGACACAAGGGAGACTGAAGATGCTATTCAATCAAACTCTGTGGCAGGCAAACAAGAGAAGCAGCAGATTAGAACTGATACGTTGATGAATTCAGGCATTTGGACAAAGGGGGCGCTCTTCTTACGTGTTTGTTAACAGCACGTTTGTTTGAATAGCACCCTTCGACACTTGAGAACACAAGAGTGGCGAAAATAGAGCCAACAGAAAGCTGTTAATATGCGTTTAACTACAGTCTACAATGTCATTAAGCTACAGTCTACAAGCATCACAACTATGCTAGTGTAATTATTAAATACAATCAATATTTGGAGATGAAATATTCAAAAGTTGCCATGGCATCTTGGGAAAAAAAATGAAGTGTCTTTTGTTACGGCTCTTTTGGCCGAACACTGTTTTAGCAGTTAGAAGGGTTCGATCTCTTTGTGCGAGTGGAACCTGTTTATCTGTTTGTAGTCAGCATTAATGCTTGTAAACAGATTGGACAGTGACCGCATGCTCCAATGCCAACGTTAAACACAACACCTCCCAATGCTGCTTAGCAGTTGCCATGGCATCTTATTGTGCTAGCTCTAAGGAGAACTCTAATGCATATACCTTTATCATTTTCAAACCATGTCCATACAACATGGCCCTCTTTCTCAAGATGAAATCTATAAATGAATCTGAAATTCAAGAGAGTACTTCACCTTGTGCCAGCCATGTACACATACAGCACTTAGAAACAGACAACATTTACTCCTCACAGACATCTACAGGGTTCCTAATGTCAGAGAGAACATTCCAGCAGTGGTCATTAGTTCATTAATACTTTAATGGATGGTCATGCTTATTGTGAAACTGGCAAGAACATCAGTAATGGTAAATGTACAAACATCTAGCCTGGCACTAAAATGGCTAAATAGTAAAGGATGATACCGGCAGTTTGGACACGTGGGTGCTCTGTCGCCGACGCTTCGTCAGGAGCTAGCATCTTGAATAACCCGTGTGACGTCTTCCTTCTTTTACTGACACGAGTGGCAGGTGTATTTCCCTGACACGGTTTTTGATACCACACATGTGCCATAGATTTTTGTTTGATGCCACATGTGTAGCATTAAAACAGATCATTTTCAATCTCTGAATCAGAAGAAAAGGCACAATCCGCCCACGTTAATACAAGTCATTGCCTACTGTGGAACATGCTCAGAGGGTTACAAGAGTTCGTGTTTGTTTCTTGTTGTCAATGGAAATGAAAGCACCAACAACCACTCTAATGGCCTATTCCCACTGAATGCAGCATTTGTAACATAAAATCCTGGGCAAATTAGGAGACGCTTCCCATTAGACAGACATAATGATGTCTGATCATTACAGTCGTGCATTTCAGCTGTGTTTCTAGGTCAATATAACTGTGAGCGAACGTCCGCCTTTTCAGGGCTACAGAAACTTTTACGCACTCTGTGGTTTTTGCACATTTAATCTACTGTATAGACTCTTGGTCACATGTAGCATCTATGACAATCGAGCCCCTTATGATGACATATAACTGAGCAATTTAAAGTTTGGATTGGAAGCAGATAAGATTACACTATTGCCATTTTCTTAATTTTCTTTGATGACATTTGCTCATCTTAAACTCACATATAAATACTTGTAATCTTTGTGGTTCCACAAAGAGTTCTGCAATCAGCAGTTTTGAGTTTCATAATTTTTGTCTTTGGTGTTGAAAACGAAATTACTGGTCATGCGCTATAAACTCAAATAAATGAATAAATAAATCTGCATTCAGTCTGCATTGAATCTAAACACTCAAAAATGGTACCAGCCGGCATCCAATTTTGTTTACCAAATCCAAAAAAGGGTGCAGCGATATATTAAACATACTGCTATTTACACTGCACCACACTACTGTCTCCTGTGGATGAACAAACTGATTGGCCAAATCAAGTCATATATATATTTATATATGCATCATATTTTAGCTGAAGTCTACATTTTCACCCTGCAATCGATATGCCTCCAGAGTGGATTTCCCACGACGCCTTCAGTGTTTCAGCATTAGAATCACGAGTGCCGGAACATTTTTTTATCCTCTGCTTCGAGACACGTGCAGTGGGAAGAGGCCTTTCCTCAGTAAGAGAAAAAAACTCACCGATGTTTTAAATCACTTTCAAGGCAAGCGTGACACAGGACCCACATGTCATGAACACTGGTATCCTCCTTTAAACTCAATACTTCATGCAAACAGCCCTCTGTCTTTTCATTGATGCTTAACAGCTGCTTTACAACTCATATCAGGTCGTCTTCGTGTATGGGCTGACACACATTTAACTTAAAAGGAAAAACATGAAGTAATATACTGAGAAAGCATGAATGCTCTTGACTTTTCTAGCTTATTTAGACTTACAAGGCTAGTCTAGGTCCATCCACAAACAAAGTATGTGTAAGAAAAGGTGTGGAAAGTAAAAAAAACAACAAAAAAAAACAGCAGGTAAAGGGAAGAGTAAACAGCGATGAGAAGACAGAGCACGCCAGCGAAGAAAAAAAAAGGGAAATCACCTGATATCTTCTTGTTGCCTCACCTTTCTGTTTGGTCACTTTTCTCACTGTCATGGCTGCCTGTCGCTTCTGGTACTCAGAGATCTCAAAGCCTAAACAACAACAACAACACTGAGCGTTGGAGAGAAGTTTCACACGGGGCTTCTTTTTCCTGCAGCGGAGGCATCATTTAGTTTGAGCCTTTTGAAAAAGGCGTCTCAGCAAAGCCCCCAAATCCAAAGCAAGCTGAAAAATGCTTTGTAATTTACCCCCTTCTGCTACATTTTGCGCACAGCTCAGCTAGTTGGCGATAAAGCCCAATTATCATGTTTGCCTTTTAGATTCACAATCTACAAACTTCAGTCGGGAAGAAGCGGTGTCACTCTGCAGACACACACACGTCCCTCTAACATGACAAGAGGCTCGTGCTTGTAACAGGAAAGTGTGATAAATATGCAAGAAGGAAGCGAGCGAATACTTTTCCACAGCTCTGTAACTGAGATCCCAGCGCCCACTGTGAACAAAACCAATGTTTTCCCAAACAGGTGGAGCGAGGTGTGTGTGACTAACCAATTTTCTCATCCTCCTGCACCATCTTCCTCTCCTCGGCAAAGGCCCTGAGCCAGCGGATCTTCTCCTCCGGCTTCTTGGCCAGGAAGATGTGGATCTCCTCGCTGTCTTTGTTGCACAATTTAAAGGCGTTTTTCACACTGACGTTGAAGTCTTCGTCACGCCCGTCTATAGTGTCCCGCACCTCGTAGCGATCCATGTCAATACGGCCCTTATAGTACAGGATGTCCCGGCGTATCAGATCCTGGTGAAGAGCAGAGACATTCTCGTGAATGTGTGTGTGTCTGTGTGTGTGGCGGACCGTGGAGGTGTCCACAAGCATACTTCCTTTGGCATCTCTAATATTCCTAATATCACAAAAGAAGAGCCAAGGCACGTGACACTTGTAGAGCAGAGGATTCAAACTCATTTTAAATCACGGTGCCACATAGAGCCCAATTTCATTTTAAGCAAAGGTAATACCTAATAACCTATAAAAAACATCTAAATTGTTCCCCTTACTTTCAGTGTAAACAAGCTGAACCATACAATTAAAAAAAATCAATTATTCTGTTAAATATTGAATAATAACCCAAAAAGCTTTATTTTTTCTTACTTACTTTGGTGTATGTCAGGTCATATATCATCTTTTTTTTTGCTAATAAGAAAATTCAGTTAAAGGTTCAACATTTGAGCCATGTGTCATCAACACTCAACTATAACACATACTGTAAAAAACACAGGAATGTAAGTGTGAGTGAAAATAGTGATTATCTGACACAGCTCTGCATTTTAGCTCTCGATAACCACAACCCCTGCAATTTTTATCATGTGCAGGAACAAGACGGTCACGTAAAACAATCTTCAGTGCGACCCCTCCCTTCAGGAGGAAACGAGCATCCTGTTACACGGCTAGGCCACCGAAGGTACAAAGAAAGGAGCAGGCATCTTTTAATAAGCATGCAGAGGCATCTTTGTTGCTGATAAGGAAGACATGAGAGGAAAAGAAGGCAGGCTACGTGTAACGTGCGCCTCTCGCATCCTGAGGGCTCCTGGGAACCAGTACACATGTTGCACTGAGGATGCTGGATAAGCAAAAGTAAAATAAAGAGTGGGATTCATAATTTATAACGTCTCAGAGCAGACTTTTATTCGTGGACCGGAACAGCAGGCGCACAGCGAGGTCTGAGGACACACCTGAGTTCATGCGCGGTGCCAGAGATGTTCAAATGCGACAAGTCGGGGTCTTGGAATGACAGCGTAACTTTAACTCGTTGTTATTTTGTTCTCTGTGTGCGTCTGTGTAGCGATAAAACTACTGTTCCTCTGTTTCCAAATGTGTGTTTGCGTGACGCAGTGTTTCAGCCTCTGTGTGTGTTTGTGTCTAAGTGTCTGCCTGCATTTGCGTCTGTATCTCTGTGCATGTATTGAGCCTACCCAGGCGTGAACATTCGTCTGACAGGAGAGCACAGCCTTGGTGCATTAGAGCCTAAACTACCAAAGCTCCATTTTGTGAAAGGCAGTGAGGATTTGAACGCGTCTTTCGGTGAGGGCTGGTGTGTCTCATGCAGCATTATGTAATCTGTTTTCAGCTCTTGACTCAGGTTGTAAAAATTCACATTGTCTCCAAGCATCTCTGTCACCAGCCATGTGATCTTGCAACTTCCAAGAGCACAAAGGGAGGCTGTATTTTAGCTTCTGAGCATGTTTTCACTCAATAGTCTTTAAATAAAAGGGAGAAGTTGAAGAGAGACACAGCCTACCTTCTTACAGAGGACCAGCTGGTGATCAAAGAGGAAGAAGACTCGCTGCTGGCTGCGTCCATACGGCTGATAGATCCATGACAACTCCCCGGTGTAGATGAGCTCTGAGCTCCTGTCCAATATATCATCCCCCTAGACACAAACACAACAGTTAAACAGTTAACGAATGGAAGCGATACTCTTGCTACACCAAAAATCCATTTACTCATCACGGTTAGCCACACTCAGCCGGTGGAAACAGTTACATAATATCTTTCGTGGGTTTGAAAGATCTTAAAGAAGTCTTAGAAATTAAGCCTCATAATGTCATAATCATGTCGTCGGGGGATGTATGCGCTTGGGCTTAGAAATGTGAAACATCTGAATGTCTCTCCAGCAAGCAGTGGGGAATCCTAGAGATGTGATCAGCTTGTGCTGTGGTAAATCTAGAAACTAGCTAGTAAATAAAATACACACTGTCTGTTATATCATTTCTTATTACTACCTGACCAGCCCTGCAAAGTGCAGTAGTAAACTGTTGGATTACTCCTGTTGAAAATGGTTTCATATTTGGAAATGAGTTAAGACACAGTTATGTCTTGGTCTGAAGGTCAAGAAGATTTCTATTTGAGGTTGTTAAACACTCACATTCCCTTTGTGAGTGTTTTAATCCGAACTTGTCTGTTTTCGTGTGTGTGTGTGTGTGTGTGTGCGTGTGTGTGCGTGTGTGTGTGTGTGTTGGTAGCGAGCTCGAGCCCTCCTTTTGAAGCTGGTGGCCCTCCAGGCATTTACAAAGAGACTAAGGCAGTCACATTCGCTGCAAAACAAGTAAATCCAAGATGGCAGTCCAGAGCGTTTAGCTGGCAAACCCAGTAAAAACAAGCTACCTTATTTATGTTATTTACCTATTTCATAGTCATTACCTCATAGCTTAGTGTGAGTCTCTGCTGCTGCTTTGTTACTCTCCTCTGCTCTCTGTTTCACTCAGTGTCTTGTCTACATGTTTAGCAGTGAAAACGAAGCGCATGGAGCAGCTTTTTGTTACAAAGTTTGTAATTTTTGATTTACGTTTTTTCTCGCTGATCTTAATTTTTTTGAAGATGAACTTTTTGCTTCTTATTATTTTTTGTTGGTGGACACCAGAAAGAGTGGCAACCACATGGTGGAAGCTAATGGGGTTCCAAATGCATAAATGCATAAACAAAACAAAAAATATGCTCAGTGTAAACAAAGATGCAGTGTGAATTTCTTTAAGCAGAACTACTACCATCAGAGTAAATTAATTCATCTCAATGAGCAGCACTGTTGCCCCCAGGAAAAGATTTTGCAGATCAAATCATGAGCATTGTTGAATTTGTTTTCTCACACACAAGTCATCCTTTCTCACGCAGCAACTGCTTTAATCTGTCTGTATCGCTCTGTAATTTATTTATTTTTTTATCTTTGCTCCACTTTCATAGTTAACATAAAATTTCTGGAAAAATCGCCACAATGTTGCAGTATTTTAAACTCACCCAACACGAATGTGGCATGAAAAAAATTCAAGAGAAGCCTGCAGGGAAAAGCTGCGGCAGGTGGGCTTAGCGTAGCATATCACAACCATTCAATGTAATTTACAATGCTACTACGGACTGCTGGTCATGGCTGGATTTTTGTTTTTTATTGCCTGTTGTGCAAAGAACCCTTTGGCTGGTAAAAGAAAAGCAAAGGCATAGATGTTGCTGATGCACCCTTTGTTTTAGTCTGAGATGCTGTGGATCTAAATGCTCTATAAATCCAACCTTTTAGGAATCAAATGAGTCGTTTGGGGAAACATAAAAATTTAAATGTTACAGAAATCCACGCATACGCATACCTCCCAGTCCAGAACCGAGGCTTGCCATTGGGCGATCTTGTCAATGTTCTCCAGCCTTCTCTTCCTCTCGTTGATCTGCTGAGTGACGTTCCGCATTACCGCCAGCGCTGCTGCCACGTATCGATAGTCACTGCAGACACAGTGTACACATAATTACCCCAGGGTGTTTAAGAGTGCTGTAACTCTTGGTGGTTGGCCACTCAAAGACATGTAATGTTGTAGTAGTTAATGATACAGAGTAGCCTATTAAAGAGCGGGGTTATAAACTCAAGTAACAGCAGTAAATCTGTTGGAACGTGCTCAAAAAAGACACTGCCATTTAATTCTAATCAGCCACTTCTTCTATTCACAGTTAACTCTGGCTGCGTCTTTGCTAACTGAGCTGGATTTATCCCTCTGGCTTAGATGTGCTACGGATCCAATCCTCACTTTGGATGATAATATGTGCGTGTGCGTGCGAGACAGTGTTGTGTGTGATTGTGTGACAGAGACAGTCCTATATCTGGCAGATTCTCCACTGCTCCCAACAGTCAAACACTGTGATCTGGCAGGCCTCGCTGGCACCTGCCCCTCTCTGGCTGAGAACGCGCGGCTTCTGAATGACCTGGAGCTGGCTGAGACACGCTGAATCACTTACACCATGTTTCCGTGGGTTTGCACGCATGAGTTTGCACATCTGGATGCGCACATATGCGTGTATGCATGAAAGCTCATCAGTAAATGTTTAGATTACATACCCTGCCTCTGTGCTACGGACGCGCTGTGTGGAAAATGTTGATCCTTGTTTATGCACCAGCAAAAGCCCAAATTCATATTTAACCTGCTATCTCATGCTATATATAGAGAGTTCAGTGTAATAATCCTATGGTAAATGATATGACTAGTAGTATTTTCTCACTAGTAGTATTTTCAAGAAAACTGAGAGCTTGTAATGAGATGTTTTCTTCAAAACAATTCACAGAAAGCTGGTGAAACAGTGCGAAACAACATTCGCTTCAATTCATGCATGGATAATTATCGCTTCAGCTGTTTAAACCCAACACCTGCAACAGCTGCATTGCAACACAATGCATCTGGAGCACGATCATGTATCTGTAATGGCTTCTTTTTTAGAAGCGAGCAAATTACTATGAAACAGCAACAAATTAAATAGATCAAATGCAAGTCCCGGCCTCGGCGTGCCATACCTGTGCTCCTGCGCAGTGTATTTAAGAAGCTCGGCCAACTGGAGCGGATATTTGCAGATTTTCTGGACAGGTGTGAGCAAGAAGCCGTCTATGGCAATGTCAATCATTTGCTGGAGGAGGCGACAGGCTTCGAAGAAGTGCTGGTACCTGCCATCCCTCATCAGTTTGCTCAGCTCCATACAGGCATCCAAGTGGTTGTTACAGTATTCTGAATAAATCCAGAAACCATCTTGCTGTAGTGCAAAGGAGCAAAGAGGGACACGATCAAGATAATAAGAAAACAGGTCAAATTTTCTCCTAAATTGGTTAATTATCTTCACAACTTATCATCTCAAGATAAAGAAAGGAAACGAAATTGAATTCTTGAGACTATTCTTGTTTTTGTTTTTTTGTCTGTGTGTCTAAAAAATACCTACGTGTTCTAAAAAGCACGGGCCGATTTCAGAGAGGTGCGGTTCCTCTGTGTTGTACTGTTTCTCCAAATCTCTAACAAAGCCCATCTGAAAGCGGTAGATGTCCTCGATGTTTCCAAAGATGACCTTCAGCTGGTCGTCATTAAACATGTCCACACGCTTCCTGCATTGGCGCAAGTAGCCCTGCAAACAACACATGTCACAACTACAGTGATGCTTTTGTTACATTATTATCAGCTCTCAAACTGTGTCGTGGCTGCTTGTTGTCAATGAAATGCTCGGAAGTTTTGGCACTTTGGGAGAAGATCTGATATAAGACGGCTTTTTAACTCCAGAATATTCAAAATCTACAGTTTCGATCGTTTCATCTGGTTTTGGTGACGTTCTCGTTCGAGTTTTGAATGTTTAAAAGTGACCTTGGTCGCATCTCTTTACGAGTTTAGATATCCAATAAGCTTCACCCCATGTTTCGCCCGTGCATGTCCATGAATATTTGGAAGATGAAAGTTGCTTACATTAGCAAGACGTGCAGAGGTGAAATTTACGCTTTACTGCAAATATTTTTAAACAAGATGCTTCACCTAGATTTGACCTGGAATCCGAACAGCGAGTATACAGCAGTTTAGGGAGAGATGATTGGAAATCACCTTGAAGCAAAAGTGCACTGAAGGCTTTTTGTTTATTCTAACATATTTTATGCACCGGTGTGATGGCTGCTTGTGAAAAGCAACATTTAACAAAAAAAAACAATCGTACTTTTAGAAGCTTGTATTTTTGTGATTCTTTTTTTAGCATTTTCAGCCAGAAAACTCGTCTGTCCGAGAGCTCCACAACTCTCGTGCTTTGTTTAGATGCAACTATGCAAACTTAAGCTGTGCCGTGGTCTTTTTAGAGAGAAGAGGTTTCCTCCTGGCAAGCCTTCCAAACATGCCATACTTACTCAGTCTTTTTCTAAGTCTGACATGAAGCTCTTGGGCTTTTTTTTTTTTTTTTCTTTTCTTAG
>VOQJ01011839.1:0-10000 GCA_015052665.1 Apistogramma diplotaenia | reverse complement strand
ACGCACGCACGCACGCACACAGCTTTAGCCAACCTTACCATGTTTGTGGCATGTAACTGTTCAGAGAGTGTATGCATGGAGAAGTCCGGTTCATATGATCATGATAATTGAATCCCTCTTTGGAATAGGTGACGGTCCTCCGCAAGAGCTGAGCCTGAGATGTAAAGTAACAAGGTAGCGTATTCCAGAAAGAGGCTTCTCTTTCCAATGCACCGAGTGAGTCTCGCAGTCCGTCCTCCCTGTGTCTGCCAACCCTGTTATGTAATACACTTATACCCTGAGTCTGGGAGCCAATCAAAGATGCTCTGCTTAAAACCGGTGAGAAATGCACACACATCCTCACACACGCTGCTGTCCCACTCGCGCACACCATCTGCACATTGACACTTCTGACTGCACAGCATTTAACAGAACTCTATTAGAAGGCACCTGCCCTGGAGGAATTACAAATGTGTGAACACTTGGGATGTGCGCAGGACACAGATTGAGAAGGCACAACAGATAACACCCACTCAAGACTACCTCTCACCAGCATCACTTACCGTGCTCAGAATACTCACATGTGAGCACACATCTGTAATTACCACTGTTAGTCACGTGACCCGCAACCACTGTGGTGCACTTTATGATCTCGTGACGTTATGAGGATTTACATGTTTGCAGTCCTCAGAAAGGCATGATGGTTATGTGGTGTGCCAGCCACAGTGACAAAAACACCGGCCCTCATGCCACAGCATGTGATGGAGGCACCTGTGTTCATAATACATAATCTCACGGTGCCTACAGTACAGCATTTGTCACTTAACTACACACACGGAAAACACACAGCACTTAGCAGTGAGCGTGAGGAAGCACACACAATATCTTGAGAAAACCTGGCGAGCCTAACGTCCCTATTAATAGGACCGTCATGGGCAGCTCTGGGATTGGCTTTTAGAATATCTATTTCAGACATTCATTCAACATTCATGACACCTGCCTCCAATCCTTTATTAGAATATGCCACTACACTTGAAAGGGGAAAGGGGAAAGGCTGTTTTTTTTTTAAATCATCTCCACCTGACAAGCCTTTTCACTTGGACTGCATTTCATCTGAAAGAAATATATAATGATACATTTTTTATTAGTTGCTATTTAGTGACTGGGTGACAATGTGTGGGCCTTGGAAACAGGTGCTCCAGTGAAAGAGAGAAAAGAGGGGGAAATGTGAATATTGGGGGCTGTGAAATGGGAGCTCAGTTTAGCTGAATCTAAAATGGGGGAAACCTGGAGTGATGAGGCCCTCCTTTATTAGGCCTAGCCCTGCCTGCTGTTGGTTACTGTTCAGCTGAGTCTACAATGATGCTCCAGAGTCTAAGCTCAGCAGCACAAACCTCTCACTTGCACCGCTATTTGCTACAAATATCACACTGACTTGTGGGGGAGATATCACTGCACAGCTATTAGCTGCCATATTGTGGATGTGGCTACAGTGGATCACAATAGAGAGAGAGAAAAAAAAACAAGTCCTGACGCAGCAGTAGGCTGTTGTTAAAATTTAAAAAAAACCACCGTCGCATTAATTTGCCATCTAAAAATCTAATTATTGGGGAATAAAATTCATCAATGCGCATAATCCACAATATACAACATAAAAAAGAGGGGAAGATCGACGTGGAGGAAGGGGTGGGGGGACATGTTTATACTATGCGGGGAAAATGAATTTCCAGCCACCACAGAAAAGGTAAGCGCATCACAGATCTGTATCCGCACAACTACGACCACCACCAGACAACACTAGCTATCACAAACGGGGAGAGGACACAAAACATAACGAAGGATTAGGGAGGGGGGGGGAGGTGCGGGGGGGAAACAGAAATACATTATGTTGTACCAACGTCATTCATTTCAACGCGTAGCCGTGATGGAGCGCCGGGTGTCCCCGCTCTCGACCAACGCGCACTGCTGTTCTCTCCTCTCCTGTGCGAAAGTGCGCTGCGCTGCGAACCGGGCCCCAAGCGCAGATCCATTTAACGAGTACCGAGGATGAACATCAACAGCACGTTCACAAGCACCAGAACCGCGATCACCGTAAACACCGCGCAAGTCTGGACATCCAAGGCCATGGCGCAGCGCTGCGGGCCGATGCTGAGATGCGCTCTCAGTTACGGGGCGGTATTCAGCTCTCCACGTTTTAGACACGCAGCCTCAAAGCAACCAGAAATCCTCCATTACAGTTAGGCGAGAAAATGAAGAAAAGATGCCCCCCTACTTCTCTTCACACAGCGCGATGCAATTCATAAAGATACGGGAAGAGATGCATCATCCTCACCATCATCATCGTCATCAGTCTGCACCGCGATTTCTCCCCGCTAGTCAACACCTGCCGGTGTTTCGCCTCTTCCCTCAACCCGACTCTCAGGCCAATAGATTCTCAAAGCACACAAGAGAGAGGCTGTGCGCAGGCTGTTCGCAGCTGCTCAGCTGCCTTCCGGTGAGTGGGGACCAGGGAGAACGGCAGTGAGCCTGAGAGGCGGTGCTGTGTTAATAGTGATCAGCTCTCTCCCGCTAGACTACCGGCGTCAGCCATCACCTACAGTCGGGGGAGGGGCGCAGCCAGCCCCTCGCTGACTACTTCGACCACTGAGACCAGAATCATAACCTCATTCATCTCCCACCCCATCTAAAAATATCGTGGTGGTGTCGTGGTGATTTATCATTTACCATTAACAGCCCGCCATAAAGGAGAATAAATGTCAGAGTAATGGATGCATGTTCCTCAAAGTGATCACCATCTTATAATTTTATTGGCATAATGTCAGCCTTTTCTGACAATTTATCAGTGGCAACAGATTAATCAGACAGGAGCTGGTTTGGCATTCACAATAAATGCACTTTGTGTGTTACCAGTGGGGCACCACGCAAGATCCTTCAAAGGTGGCATCTCTCAACAATTTCTCTATGATCAAAGGTGTCTACGTTAGTCCTGCTGGAGTGGATAAACCTCAAGAGATGCTTCAGGTCCAAGTTTTAATATCAAGGGAACGCTGGTCCAGTGCACATTTGACTGGCATACTCCATGGTGTTATTTCCTTCATTTACAGTGCAACATTTCTTTATTTTTTATTTTTTAGAATAAACTACTATGCAGTAGAAAATCCAACCCACATCCTTACGTTAATCTGCCTGATGCTGACTTACCTTTCCTCTAATGTCAAATAAAGAGCACCAAAAACAAAAGAAGTGCCTTCATAAAGAAAGAAAGTTACTTAAATAAAAGACTTCATGTCAGGACACTGAAACTATTCTACATACAGTGCAGAGATAAAAGTATGATCACTATTTGGGTTGCGGGTGATGACTATTTTTTTTAAAAACAAAGCCCATTAATCATTTGAAAACTCAATATGGTAGTAGTGGCTGTCGACAAAAGCAAGAAAGTATAATTTTTTCCAGATAAAGTAAACTGTACTAAGCCAAATCAACACATTTGACCACACAAGCCGATTTTAGAAGGAAGAGTATTTCTATAGTAATCGTCAGATCTCCTTAGACTCTTCACAGGTTACACAGTTCTTACCTATGACTCCCAGAAATGTGGCGGTTTATAGTGGCTCAGAAGATCAGTGATTCAATCACCAGCTCCTGTATCTATATACTGAAGTATCTGTGGGGAAGATACTGAACCCCAAGTTACCTCTGATGCATCCATCTGTGTGCTTGAGCACTGAAATGTGTCTGTGGATGCAGTTTGCAGTGTAAAAAGTGCTTTGAGTGCTGCATGTAAAAGCACTATGTATGTAAATGATTGTCCATTTACCATGGACTAAATTAGAAGGCGGCAGAACATTAACTAACTTGACAGTGAAGTTAAATTAGGTAGATGAGTTAGCAAACAGCTAGGCAGCACGGTCTGTCACCTCGCAGCAAGAAGGGTTTAAGTTTGAACCCGTCCAAAGACGGTTAACTGGATCGGTTGTTGGAATAAAAAGCATCTTCATGCATCAAATTCTTGAAATTCACTGAATCATAGAGGAATAAATCGATTCTGGATTAATGTTAAACGTCCACACAGTTGTTTGAGGTCATGAGAGCAACATGTAACCTGCTGTTCAGATATCTGCTTCACACATTGCCTATTTAAAAAATGACCCATTAGGAATATTGACTCTTTATTATCATCATTGACCATGTTGGCAGACGACTTGAGACCAGACATCTAAAAAAGATCTTTAATTTATGAAACAGGAAAATATTCAGAATCGTTTACCCAATAAAAAGATAACTAATTGCCATGTGTATTGTCTTAAATTGTGTTTCTGTGGTAGTAATAACTAAAGTTGCAGGGACTAGAGAGTGCGAGATCACACATCTCCCACACTGGCGTCTCCTCGGTGGCTCCCTGTAACGCACCTCTCCTTCCTTCCCTTCCCCTTGACTGCTACTGATATTAACTCTGTGTTTTCTCTCTCCCGTTGTTTGTGCGTCGTCCTGTTTGTTACTTGTTGATGTCTCTGCGCCTTTTCTTTTTCTTCCCCCCCATCCCCCCCAACGGCTCGTGGCAGATGGCCGCCCTGAGCCTGGTTCTGCTGGAGGTTTCTTCCTGCTAAAAAGGAGTTATTTCTCTCCGCTACTGCCAAGTGCCCGCTCATTTTTCATTTCTGTAATTTCGTGGCTCGCGATATAAAGCGCCTTCAGACCGTTGCTGTTGTGATTTGGTCAAACCTAAGTGAAACAGAACTCAACAGAAACAACTTATTGATTCTGTGGTCACCGTGAAATCAAGCTGATTTCAGCAGCAGCCGACAGCAGGACTCAAGTATTTAAATGTCAGCGGAAATAAATTCCAAACTGTCACATTTGCACCAAAATATGTGATAAACCGGCTTCTGCTTGCTTTGCTTTTTACACTCGTGGCCAACAAGTGTGGCTGTGGATATTTTCCAGCAAATGTATGACTGTAGCATACTGAGCATATTGATGAATGGTTGAAAAGTAGGTTGCGCATTTTCCCACTGCAAACTGCCGCGGGAATCAACTGTAACTGCTGGTCCGTGCAGAATACACCTGAAGTCCTCTCAAAAGGAGAGAGGAACAAAGGGGGAAAGTCTCTGATATGAAGTCCACTGTTGTTTTTTTTTTAATGCTGAGTTCTTTTAATGTTAAGCATTGAAAGTGACAGGACAAAATGACCCCGGTTCCAATCTGATGCACGTGTTTGCCATTGGCATGCACATCACAGTAATTCCTAAGATGAACACGAGCACATCCCAGCCTGCAGCATTTGTCCTGGTGTTTGGCCCTCTCATTGTTGGCAGATTATGGAGCGGAGCACAACACGATTGTGAATAAATTATCATAGGAGAATCACTTCAGTTCTGTCCCACACTCCCCAGTCAACCGTCCTACACACAGATACACCCCCCCCCCCCCCCCCCCCCCGCCCCCCAACTACACTCTAACTTCACTTTCAGCTTTGAGCTTTGGAATGGATCAAAAGACCTCAGAATAAGTTTAAGAGAATAACACCAAAGAAGTGCAATATATCACTATTTTTAAAGCCATAAATAATTTCCAGGGCACTTTCTGCACATACATGCTGATAAAAGCAATGGCTCCTGAAAGCTTGGCTTTCAGAGAACAGAGAGCAGTACAAGGCATCACAGCTGAGATATGACAACCGTCCTCAAACAAGCTTTTTTTAAAAAATTTTATTCCTGCTCTCTGCCTGTGTGTGTGTATGTGTGTGCAACACAGAGTGAGCAGATTACATAAGCCTGCCCTACCTCTGTGGGCTCCCTCTCCAATCTCCCTGACATTTAGACAACAAAGGTCACATCTGAAAGTCTAAATCTGCACAGACACTACTGCTAATATACTCATACATATCCAGAAGAAAAGGAGGGTTGGTATAAACGGCAGAATATTTCCCACCAGAAACGTTAAATGAGCCTGAAATTAGAAATGTGCGTTGCGTACGGAATAACCGCAGATGCAGCTCAATCACACGACTTGCATCATTTTCAGGAGAACATTAATAAACAAACTTGCAGTCAATTTAGTGATGTCACTCTTCCATCTCGCATATGAAAATGACCCTGAAAGCCTTCCACAGAAACAGCTGCTGACTCCCCACTTCACTGGGACATGTTTTACCCAGGAGAGAACTACTCATATGCAAATCACACATAATGCTCTATTTTACTCATTTACTAGTAACTGGCACCAAACTGCACTACACAGAGACACAAGAAATGATGAGAAATTCTGGGAACCTAGCCATACATATAAAAAAAAAACAAAAAAAAAAACATACCCAATGAATTTGTATCCGAGTCTTCTCCGAAGGTGATCTTCTCGTGCACCTCTGGACAGCTTCCAGGACCGCTGCTATATTTAGACCCCGTTATCACTACCTGCACTGTGCACTTTGCGACTTCACAATGATCTCCAAATTTGCATCGAAGTTTAGAAGTGAACCCAGGAGCATGCTTATTGTTTATATGAAGCACACACACACACACACACACACACACGAACGCACGCACACACACACACACACAGCCATTCATTCCCCAGGGTCAGACTGTCAAAGTTGTCTGGCAAACCATGGTCTCTTTGTGCTATGAAAACACAAGATTGTTTTTTTTTTTTAGCTAACACAATCTTCAGTGTTCAAATTCAAGTCGAAAGGTTGTTGTTTTGACATACTCATGCAGATCCACTGTGCGTATCAGCGGCACAAGCGCAAGGGGACAGAGCAGGATACACACAGAGCGATCTAAAAATAGCAGCCGTGCTGAAATCAGTCCAAACGGCCATCAGAAGATGACTTTGAAGGGGAAATAAGCAAAAAATTTAAACAGGGTAATTATTTTTATGGGTTGAGCCCTGGATCAGTGGGTCTCAATATGGGTGCTGAGCCATTTGTATATAAAGCTGTGAAAATAATACACCTTGTTCAGTTTCATGCCTTTATGCACAAGGACAAATAAAACATCATCGGGTCCTCAGCAGGTCTTAAAATGAGGCAAAAGCAACTTCAGATAAAAGGAAACATGTTACATATTACAGTGTGACATTATTACTGTAAAATACCAGAAGTTTTTTAATAGAACTTCAACTCAAGTCTCTGGCCTGATGCTAAATTAGGTTATTACTTAAAGAAACATGTTTTCATAGAGTAAAAAGAGCAGTAAGATGCTGACGATGATACTTGTCAGCTGACAAAGTCGCATATAAGTGACTGAGTTGGGACTACAGCGTGCAGAATTACAAAGCTTTGTTCACATGGACTTGCTTTAGTGTGTAAGCTCTCTGAAGTCAGCGGCCAGCAGCTCCGGGGAAAAACACAGAGCTAACTGACCATTCAGGCATCTGTTGCTGTCATTTTGCATCAAAAGACTTGACAAACAACTTACTGCAATAAAGGAGTTATAGAGTTTTTTTTTTTTTTTAATTTCCCAAACATCTTTGCAAATTTCACGTGAATTGCTTCGTCTTCTTTTGGCTGCTCCCTTTAGGGGTGGTCACAGAAGAGAGCCTGCCTCCATCCCACCCTTTCCCTTGCATCCTCCTCTGCCACACCAGCCCTCCTCCTTCGCTACATCCGTGAATCTTCTCTTGAGAGCTTCTGATTTTCCTCCTGCCTGGCAGCTCCATCTTCCATCTTTGTCCAATGTATCCAGGATTCCTCCTCTGCACATGTCAAAACCATCTCCACCTTGTCTCTTTAGCTTTCTCTCCAGGCTGCTAAACCTGAGCTGTGCCTCTGATGTACTCGCATCTAATTTTGTCTATTCACTCCCAGCGAAAATCTTATCATCTCTGCCTCCTGTCTTATTGTTAGCGCCATTGTCTCCAAACCAAACATCATAGCAGGTCTCACCACCATCTCTGAAACCTTCCTTTTCACTTTTGCTGCTATCCTTTTGTCACAGTGTGAACTGCTAACAAGTGTAATTCTCACTAAATGTAACACTAAAAACAGACTGTTTGAAACTGAACCTACTGGTGACTTATATACAGTAATTAGCAATGGGCTTTACTCCAGGGTTACAGCATATCCCGGTTGAGCAGCATTTTATTATTCATTTAAAACTCTTAAGATAAACTGCTTAAAATAGACAGACAGGCCTGAATGCATTAGAAGATGCCAAATACCTCTGAACAATATGAAGTTAATGCAGGCGTGTTAACGCATTGTTCCAGTGAACAGCAGCTGAGAGTGCATGTGTATATATCTATGCACTGCTTAAACAATATTAGAATAAAGCTGAGTACAAAGAGCCTTCCTTGAACGAGGCTCACACAATGTGGCCAAAAATGCAAGCCACAAAACATTAACTCGCACTTTACGCCTCAGTGTAACAGCCACTCTGAAGTATTAGTGGGTTCTGAAGAGCACCGGTCATTTGTTGGTCTGAGATCAGCTCTTTTGAGATTGTCTTTACTTCTTTACTTTTCACTTTCTTAGTTGAAAACTACCTTTAGTTAAAAGCTATATCTTATGATCTCTCTCTGAATAAGGCTGCACGTTTCAGTGCTAGCAAATGAATCTGTTTGTGGTCCGTAGGTATTTAGTTAATAGGAGGCAAAGCCCACCACACCCATTTCCCTTCTGTCTGCTCCAATTCTTTTCTTCTCCTCCCATCCCCACGGCAACCACACTGACTTCCTGCTTCCTCCCAGGGCTTTCAGCCACAAAGCGCCCTAAAAATAAAGTGCTGGACTTTTCCTGAACACAGTTTTGTCACCATTGTTCAGGCATCAGCTGTTTATTCGTTCAACTCAATTTGGCTTTTAGTGTAAAGTCGAGTCAGTGGGTCAGAGCACGGAGAGATTTGAGAAATAGAGTAAGATAGATGCCAAGTAGGGCGGCGAAATCATGGATACATGCATCAAAAGCCATATCAAACCACTCCCAGGCCTAATGGCTTCAAGAGAAATAGTCCCGCTCACGCGTGACGATATAGTCATGAGGGGCAGCAAAAACGAATTGTTATTTAATGATAAATCAATACAGTATCTGTGTGTTCTTGAGACTGTAGGACAAACTGAATCTGCCCAGTGACTGTGGTCTCTGGGTCAGTCCCTGGTGAGACTGCATAGCATTGTGCAGCGCTAGCAGAGCTGAAGATGGAAAGTCTTTGAATAAACACGGCCTGAACTGAGGGAACGCCACATCAAGTCTCCTGTGGAATGACAACAAGTTTTTGAAGATTAGCTCGGAAATAAATATAATTAGAAACTCGTTTGATGCACGCATCGCCTGCTTTCCACACTTCTGTGACAGAGACTTACTATGTTGCTTTCAGAACTGTATAACAGAAAGTCATTTAATTGTGGCATTAATGGGTGAAAACATACAGTAAACAGAAAAGCAGCTCAACATTATCGCCCCCCCCCCGGCGCCTCTATTAAAAATCCTAATGGTCCTGGAAGCACTTGTGCAAGCTGTCACTGTTTGCTATAAGCTAAACAGCTGCTGGCTGTAGCTTCATATTTATCCTGCAGACATGTGAGCGGTAATAATAGTCTCATCTTTTAAGAAAGCAAGTAAGTGTAGCTTACGCAAATAGAAAAATATTTAAAGAAGATAACACAAGTGAATATTTCATTAAATTATAAAAGATGCCATTAAATTATCCTCTTGATATGCGTGTCACTCGTTAAGTCGGCTCCCCGAATCATCTCAATAATAAAAGATCCATTAAATGACCACTTAAAATGTCTTTAAACAGAGGGGGGAGAACTATGTTTCTGCTAAAATACAGTGCAGCTAAGTGTGTAATGGCAATGCAGCTTTTTAGAAACGGCAACCAACAGGAAGCACTGTTGTATCTACAATCTCTTATTTATGTTCCTGTTCTGTCAGTGTGCGGTTTAATAAAGCCTGCAGTCGGGCCATTTGAGACCCCAGCCATGGAGTGAGGGATAAAGTCAAGTGGCCTTTGCTAGGTTGGTTGCGTAAACTTGCATTGCTTCACTACACTTCAACTGTGCTGGCTGTGTGTGTAGT
>VOQJ01011838.1:5316-28120 GCA_015052665.1 Apistogramma diplotaenia | reverse complement strand
TGGCTGAAAGGAAACGACTCAAATAATACAACACAGACAGGAATGAAGCATCTATAAAAATGAAATGGAGTAACTTCATTTGTTTGTGTCCAGATGAGCACAAAGTGAACACCTGGGGCCCGTGTCTGGTGGAAAGCTAACACATGGTACCGTCCTGTTTCCTGATGCTATTATCGGAGCTACACTGTCACAAAAACACTGAGACCCGCGTCTTGATTTATTTAGCAATAAGTGCCATATGAGGATTGTGTTCTTAGGGAGATTTAGCAGAGAACACCATGTTCACTGCATTTCAAATTGTGAATGATGGAAGCTATATTTTGTTTCTGTAATTTATACCACTTAGGTGTCCATAAATTAGAAGTGAAATCTGACAACTTTTGTGTTGCCAGTTGTAAGACAAAACTTTCCTAATGAAGTAGCGATTTCAGAGTAAGTCAACAACAAGACAATTGTACTCATTTAATCCACTACAAGACCAAGATATCTTCATAAGATTCAGTACAGGGATAAAACACCATGGCATAGCAGAGTTAAGAATCTTTTCATTTTGTTGATCTTCGGCCTTGTAAATGAATATGATCTGGTGCTCAGTGACTCATTCACAGCAAAGTAGAAGAATGAAACTCATAAATTCCAAGATCCTCTCCAAACTGGACAGTAAAATTCTCTGCTACTCATGCCCCCCCCCCAAATAATACACCAAATAAACCTACCCACTTTCAATTTAATGCTTTTTAAAAGCCACAATTCCTAGACATGGGATGTTGTAATAAAACTGAGCAAAAATAACCACAGCACCAGCCTGGACATTTAAATTGTATTTTAAACAAAATTCCTTTAAAAGAAAAATTCCTCCAGTGGCAAAAAGGTGCAGTAACCGTTACAGAATTAAACAAACGCTTAAGCGTGTAGATTAGACTTTATTTTATAGGACTTTGATGATAAACACGGCAGGATTAAATCAAAAGCTTGCCATCTGGATCTGTAATTTCTATTCAGAGCAGGATTCAGTCATAAAAGTTGCATGCTTGTAAGCTGAGCCTTTCATTGTGATATCGAGCGCTTTCTCACAAAGGATTTTAGTCACTTTGCAATTTCAGAAAAAAAAAGTCCTCACAGACATTTCATATCAACAACTCTGACCAACAGTCATGAAAAAATAAAACAGCTTTCAAAGAATAAAAGCAGGTTATGAGCTGTGATCCTCGTTAATGTGTAATGACATGATGTTAACCCAGCGCAGCCAAAACAGCAGGGCTTCTGCATTGTTTTTGGTGCATGTATTCCCAATCCACAGGGCTTTCTATTATTTATGACAGCCTACATCTAGGCTGCAGAAACTGGCGTCGGATTTGAGTGCTGGGCATGCTGGGAAACTGACAGATGACACCACTCTGCTAGTTGACACGCTTGGTCTCTCTGCTGGGGGAAGAGTGCTGAGAGACAGTCAGCAGTCTGGCTCGTAGACTATCTTTAGGTATAATGCAACTCTGTGTGTTAAGCCTCTGCTTGACTATTAGTTTGCGCTATCATCCTCATGATACCAAATACAGGAGGAGACGGACTGTTTTATTGTAAATTCTACTTCATAAACACAGAGAACAAAAACAGAAATAGAGAGGGGGAAAGGTTAAATACAAGGAACATTATACAATGGAAACACACTGGGCAAAGGAGTTACACTGAGTACTCAATTACATACAAAATATGAGCAACGAGCAGATCTTGCTGAAACTAAGATGTACAGTAGTTCAGAGCATTTACATTTATGCTTTCATTGTCTACAGGTATTCCACAGAGCTCACTACTTGTGCCAGGCTTAATTTATGTCAACAGTCTTGAATCACAACTAAATTATGGTAGTTGCTATATTGTGTTGATGAAAGTGTAATCTAGTGTTTTGCTTGCACCACAAGTCGGTCACTGCTCAGCTCACTGATCCACAGTTAGATATTCATTTTACAAATACAAAGTGATTCTAATTCAAGCTGAAAGAAAATAAAACACACACACAAAAAAAATGTGTCACTTTTATTTTTAGGCAACACTAGGTTTATGGCTCTATGACAATGCTGTTACCCAGTTTAAAAGAGCCTTTATGTATCCAAGTTTTGTGTGGTAGATTTAAAGCTTTGTTACAAGAACTAAATGGATCGTATCAATTTGTATTTCTTTGTTATCTGAAACATCTTTTTAATTCCCCTGATGCTGTGTCTTTTATTCCACTTATGTATCTGTCTGGACTTTTTAAGTGTAATATTTCCTCCTGTTTTTTGCATTCATTTTAAATTTGATTACTACATGCTACTTTACTGCTGTTCTAATTTAATTACACCATTCAGCTCAGGTGAATAGTCAAGTATTTTATATTCTAAGGCAAAGAACGTACAAAACTAGAGAAGCAACCTTAGCCATTAGACAGAATTTGGCAATAGTAGGTGGAAGAACTCCCTTTTCACAGGAAGAGAACTCAGGCTCTTTTGCATTCAGTTAATGGCCACCTAAAGACTTTGTAGAAGTTCAGCACAAATTCAGTTGAAAATTTGCCCAAAACTTTGCAAGCCACAGTGGCTCGGCTGCTTGCAAGAACACAGAGATCATAAGAGAGGAAAGGAAACTACACAGTTCAGCATGTACCTTTGTTTTGAGCTCAAAGTTTGGTGCCTTTTCAGCACATTTTTAATCAATATTACCATGTGGAAAGAACACTCTAGAACGTTTGCATTACATGAAGTACCAATCCAGAAGCTGTTTTAGATTAACACATTCAAACCACTCAACCCGGCCACTCGAACCAGGTTGGAGACCCTTTTGCCTTCAAAACTACCTTCATTTTTTTGTGCCATAGATTCAAGATGATGCTGGAAACATTCCTTACAGATTCTGGCCCATATTGACATGACCGCATCGTGCAGCTGCATATCAGCTTCCCGTTCTCAGCTGACAGGTGCGGCACGTGATGGTCCATCTGCTTCACAGCTTGACATGTTGTATGTTCACAGATGTTCTTCTACATACCTCGGCTGAGCTGTTATTCTTGTCTGCGTGCCTGAATGGTCTGAGTTGGTGTCATGTGATTGGCTGGTTAGATCTTTGAACAGGTATGCCTAACAAAGTGTAGTTGTAATGGTTAAACTGGGGCTAAGAGGCTTTGGAATGCATTCTTGTCAAACTTGCTGATTAGATATTTATGTCAAATTCTGATGAGTATATTTAATCATTTACTGGGAAGCAGAGAAATGTACAGTACAAGAATTTTTATTTGCTGTTCATATCAAAAGACGATGAAGCTGTATTTATTTATGTTGCTGGTTTGCCAAAACGTATTCAAGGTTCCTAGTTAAGACATACTGTATCACTATATGATGTATCAACACACTTTCAATTTGAACAGATTCCAGCTCTGACTGTAATGAAGTATTCCCAGCCGGCACTGCCACTGTTGTTCTAACTATGCAACCGTCAAAACCTTGCAAAACTCCGTTTGCTTGTAAAAGAGTTTAATCAATCAAAGTTCACACTGATTGCAGCTGAAATTTGGCTCCCATTCCCCCTCTCTCTCATGCAGTCTCCCTGATTGAGGCTGGGTGCACTTTGTCATTGAGCACTTTGCAGTTAATCAGCCTGCACTGAGCTGCATTGGTCAAAAGGATCTCGGGTCTTCTCTTTCTGCAGACATCCACAGTTGGGTGAAGACATTCAGAATTTTGATGTGTGCGTCTGAGAGCTGTACAGACAAGCAGCAGAGAGGGGAAGCAATCGAATTCAGGCAAGCACCCAAGTCAGTCAAGTCTTGTTATCCATGGAAAAAAAAAATCAATCTTCTCCCTTCTGAGTGGGCATGTTGCTCTGCTCAGCACTCACACACAACAGCAGAGTCTGAAGATGCAGAGCATGCTGACTGACATTTAAGGAGTCAGCTTAGCAAGGCTGTGTTTAAGTATTAATGACGAGGAATGCATTTTACTTTGAATGGAAACGGTTACCTTTCTCTGATCGCAGGATGATTTTTGTCACAATTTCCATGCCATTATATATATATGTGTGTGTAATTACATTGGACCTACCCACTTGGGTTTTTGGTCTGCAGCAATTTCCAGTCTGCAATTAAATTAGGATGTTAATGATATCACCATGTAACCATATGCAGCCATCAGCCTGATTGTTTCCTGCACTGAGGCAGATCAGGTACACCTGTGTTTCTCAATCTGTTTGATCATCAGAACCACCATTAAGCTGTTTTCTGTCTTTACCACTTAGCATTAATTTGAACAAATAGTAAAGGGAGCGCATGAAAAGTCCCAAAAAACATTAGGTTTTTTTTTTACCTTCCAAACAATAACTTTATTACCGTCCCTTAATGTAGCAGCACTTAGATTATGAGGAGTGCCAATTGCATTGGTTTGTAGTGTAGTAAAATTCAACCTGGTTTTGTTCTTATGGCATATACAAGTAATGTAGAGCACCAAATGCACCAATTATGCACCAGCACAGGCAGCTGATTGGAAACTTCCTAACTGAACCTGATGATTCGTTTACTGAGATAAAGAAAAAAATAGCAGCAGGAGATTTGGAGCTGAGGTGTTTCCAGTAAACATAGATATTATCAGCTCAGGAGAAGTTGATGGAAAACAAAACACATATTATTGTCTTTAGTCTTTTAGAGAAGTGCTTTTATGCAGAGGTGAATTTGAGAAATACACAATCATATATAACACTAAAACTATACACGAGTGAAATTAAAAGCATTGCAACATTTCACTGCAGCTCTCCAGATCTCAATTAGAACAATTATTGGCCCACAGGAGGCTCCTGTCTGCAGGACTTCGAGAACAGGCAACAGGAAATCACCAGAGGTCCTTTAGCCAGACCGCATGTACTGTAGGTCAAAACACAAGGATGACCTACAATAATAATTTTAATGTTATGGCTGATAAGTGAATACCCATCTAATCTCCACATAAAATAAAATCTACCACTAAATGACCTAAAGAAACACTTAAAAGGAAACGTGTCTGTGTGAAACTATAGGACTATAGTCAATTTAAATCTCTTTAGCTTTTGAAGAGATTTTCACTTTCAAGCTTTCTTTTATCTTTCTATATTCCCACACATCCAACCAGTAATAGACATACTGCTGGTGTACAATCGTTACATGCAAGCATGAATGTGATATGCTTGGAATTTAAACAGAGAATAAAGTGAGCTAGAACGATGTCCTCCTTTACTCAAGTGTTCCACACCTGTTATTTGCTCTTACAAAGGTTATAAAGTTATAAACACATAAATCTATAAACACAAAAGGAAAGTTTTACTTAATATTACATAGAAATATGCATATGAAAGACATGTTTGCATGCCCCAGGAGAAGAAAGAAAAATTCCATTTATCTGCTCAAATTTCAAAATATTTCAGTAAGTGCACAGATTTTTTTTCTTTAGCTGGGCTGAATGATTTCTGAAATATGTAAAAGTTTTTTAACCAAAAGTAGTTGTGCAAATTAATATTTTTTTGTTGACTGGTAATCATAGGATCATGTGGAATGATAGGCAGAAGATATTAAGAATGAGGTAGGTGATAACATGATGCGAAGTAAGACAGGAAGTAAGACTATCTCAAGGGTATAACAAACTGATATTTCAAAGTAAACAGGAAGTAACTAATAACCAACAGTGACAGCTGCGTGCATATAACATCTGACTGTGTTTGACATCAAACTGATGACTCTGGTCTCCGATACTGTTTCATCAACATCTTTTTTCCTGCTTCCCCATTGAGTGTCCTCTGCAGTGCATCACCGTGTTTTACCCACATCTGTAAATGTCTGGACAGTGGAGAAGGGCACTCTACTTAGACTAACAGGAGACTTTCGGAGTTTGGTTAACACGTTTGCCTAACACACACCAGATCTCTGGTTCAAGCCCAGGAGGAGATACCGTGGGAGGGTTGTATCATGAAGAGCATCGGGTGTAAAAATCTGTTGCCAAATCAAAAATATGGATTCATCTGCTGTGGTAACCCCTTGTGAATAAGGAACAAGCAAATCACACCCTGAGTATAACAACCTCAATATCTTAAGCTGTTACTCCAACCTGTTTAAATCTGTCATTATGAAATAGCTTCATCCAATAGCTAAATTGGGACGCTACAAGTTACAGTGGTTACAATATAAACACTAGCATAAAACAACTCCAGTTACAGCTGACTACACACAAGAGTTAGGTGCACACTGCAATTTCCGAACACAATCATTTCCTCCAAGAAAGCCAGATTCTTTCTGCACAGATAAAACGTGACAATGCGGCTTTTTGTGTTCGCTCAATAGCGTGAATGATGTCAGTTGGCATTTTACATCTGAATAACAGAAATGCTTTTTTGTGACTTCATGCATACTGAGTTACTGTTGCTGCCATTTATGGCCTTGGTACTAATAAAGAAAATCTGCCTCATGCAAGGATCACAAAGTCCATATAAACTACACATGGAGACATGTTTCTCTTTTGTTCATCTATACAGGAAATAGAGATCCGTGCTTTGGTTGTGGTTCAATTCCCTTTCTTTCCAGTTTGAATGTCCAAGTATCCTCAGGTAAACTGCTGAACTCCAAGTTGCATCCATCTCAGAGTGTGTGTGCACAAATGTTAAGACATACAGTATACATTTTTTATAAAAACAAAAAAGCACTTGTATGGGTGCGTGTATGATGAGGTAATTGAAGCTTGTAGTAAAAAGTGCTTTGAATGCTCAGAGTAGAAAAGCACTATATAAATACCAGTGCATTTATCCTTGAAAAGAAGATTATTCGCCGGGCACCTGCCAAACGCCCATTTTAAACCATCTCATTTCCATTTTCGCTGTCACCAGTTAAGTTCCATTAATGCAGGTAATTGAGCTCATTTTACCCATGTGAAAACTCATTTGACTTCTAATCATAATCTGACTCCTCATTTGATGCAAGAGATCTGCGTCTTCCCTTTTGTTTCATCAGCACTGCTGGATTTCTGGACTTTTTTTTTTTGCAGACGGCCATTATCATGGTTATTACAAAGAACACACCAGGCCTGCTTCTTCTATCTTTAAATCATCCCCAAGAGATTATGTTTACGCAAGTATTTCAGGCTAATTGAGAGGAATATACTCAGTAATGTATCGGCCTTCTGATGCTGTATATTATTCTGAGTTATGTTAAAGGATTACAACCGATATTATAATATGATCTCAGAAGCACTGGGGTAGTAATTCTTTATTTAATGCATAATGCGTTTCTTGGTCCTCCAAGACGTAAAAATATTACCTCAACAGTGTGAATTGCAACTCGTATAGTCGACTTTTTAAATTGCTTCTCATATTTCTTTCTTCCCCCCCAACAAACACTTTCTGGTGGTGAATAAACATAATGAAACATTTGCAGCCCAATATAAAAGGTCATTCTAACCATCCATAAATGCCAAGGGCATTAAGCACGTTAAAGGGTATCAGAGCAGCCGCTGGGGGAGAGAAGGGGAGCTTTGACATAGCTGAACATCAGCCTTGTCTGAAGCCAAACTACCACAGCTATCAATTCAGGTCTGGGTACAAAGATGCAGTTTGTTTCTGTGAGCATGTCTGAGCAGAACTGTGTTTATTAATCAGTAACAGCTCTCTTTGCAATCTTGTCAGAGGCACAAGGCAGGATGAAGCAGTGGAAGCCAGCTCAGGCTGTCAGCACCAGTGAAATCAAAGGATGTCCACAGTTTTATCACAGAGCAATCTTCATGACACTGTCACCAGTGTTGCTGTCTGAGTTCGCAAACCGCTTTCAGCAACATCTAGTCTAGTTATACTGGGGCATCTGAAAAACACAGAATCATTCCTCTAAAGTGTTGCAGAGTGTAATATTCTGGGAAAGAGAAACTGCTATTATTAATATGATTCAGGTACTGGTTGGTAGTTAGTTTAGTAGCCATAAGTATTTGGACAGTGGCACAGTTGATGTAATTGTACCTCTGATTTGCCCACTTTTATTTTATAAAAACAAACAAAATTTAGCTTTAATTCAAAAGGCTTAACAAAATAAGAGCATCAACTGTATAGTAATTATGGCCTTTTTGAGCTCCCATTTTGAGACTGACTAGAATTTTGCATGGCCAGGTGAGGCCTGACCCAATTTTTTATGGCAAATCAAGCAGATGAAAGATCTGAAGTGGATTCCAAGTGTTGAATTTGCATTTGGAAGCTGTTTAACTGAACCTTTCAGCATGAGAGATGTCAGGGAAAGTGAAGGAGGCCATCAGTATGTCTGAAAAACCACAGAAGACAGCTAAAGTAGATGATCACAGGAGCCTTTGCTCAGTTAGGAAAATCGTCTTCACAGCATCTAGCCAGGTCAATAAAATACCATTCTGGAGGGGGTTGTCAAGACCTACTGTAGAGATGCCTTCATGAGTATGAATACAAAAGATTAGTTACAGGCTATGAAACATCTAAAAGAGCCCACAGTTGTAGTTATACTGTGGACAGATGAAACCAAGATTTGCAGCAACCAGCAGCTGCCTGACAATCAGTGGTGGGATACACACTTTCTCTAGTTCTCTAGTGACCAGTGGTTGCAGGGAAGGTCACTGACCAGTGGCGAGGCCTGTGTGAAAACAGCTTTAGCAATCAATTTCACAGTAACTGCCAGCAACCTCAAGACACCTTACTTTAGGTTTTCTATGTCATTGTGCCCTTTGATGCCTTGGTGAGGTGCTGTCGCACCGGGCTGAGAGTTTCAGCAGTTCAGCAGCCAATGAAACAGATCGCTATAGTAACAGCTAGCAACACAGCCATTAGCAAGCGGTTGCTAAGAGATTTGATTTAGTAAAGGAGGAAAAGAACGCAGGAGTTTTTAGGTATTTGCTTATGTTGCCCAGTTAGCATTTTTTTAAGTATATTTTTTGGGCTTTCATGGCTTTATTGATAGTTGGAGAGAGACAGGAAAGTGGGAGGAGAGAGACGGGGAAGACACGCGGGAAAGGGCGAGGAATCGAGCCTGCGCCGCCCGCACCGCCACGTGGCATATATGGTCGCCTGCTCACGCCCTGAGCCACCCTGGCGCCGTTAGCATTTCTTAAACTTGACATAGCTATTCTAGAAATGTCACAAAACAATTCTTATGAGTGAAATCATTGTCGTTCTCTCTTTAGCCATAGGCTACTACTCAGAGTCACAGCTACTAAAAAAGTGCACCTGTTTCTTCTTCAGGATTTTTTTTTGTTTCTGATTTCTCAGGAAAACGAACATTTTAATGTCATGTGTATTTGAAAATCTAAAGAAAAAGCTGCTGATTTGACTGGAGAAGAACTTTCATTGATCACCCTGTATCCCTTTGTACTGTAAGACTGACTTGACAGACTGGGATTGGTGCTTGCCTAAGATCAGTGGGTATCTTGTTTGCAAGAAGCAGTCGACACCACAGGACTGGCCCACATGCAGCGCAGTGCAGAAAGAAGCATACAGGCGAAAAATTGTTCCTCTAAAATGAGCTGCATGATGGATGGACTGAGTGACACTTTTTTTGTTTTGCCAGTATGGAAAATCTGTCTGTGAGCCAGCTATTGTTGCGGCGGAGAAGGCAAATTACTCAAGCAGAAGAATGGAGCAACAGTTTTGGGGATAATTTGCCTTTCAGTGAAACTGAATCATGCGGACAAAGTGGAGCTGAGCTCAGGGTCAGCAGGGCATTGTTCACTGATTATCTCCTGGTATGTTCATCAGGTTATTTCAGAGAGAATACTGTACGGTGCTTAAGGCTTTTTTTTTTTTTTTTAAAAGAATCTCATCAAATGAATCATGTTGAGTAAGAGGAGTTGAATAATAGATGCCTTCACCTGCAAAAGCCTCATATTAAGAAAAAAATGTAAAAAGAAAGGCTCTCCACAGAAGTCGGAGAGAAAATGAGCATTTCCTTGCTTGCTTCTCATATTTCCTCCCTCAACTCTCAGGTGTGTGTAACCACTGAATCACTGCACCCACTGTTCAGACGGTCTAACAGAAGGACCAGTCTGGGCCTTTGTATGAGTCAGAAGAATTGCATCCCTCCCTGTTGTTTTAATACAGCTTTTAATACCCCTCAGGCTCAGCAATGGATACAAGCAGTCCATCATTTCAACCCAGCATATTTTTCCAAATGATGGTCTTTCAACTTGTTGGCTCAAGACGAAAGCTTTGAAATTGAAAACAAATCTAGAAGAATGGGGGTAGAAAGAACTGAGCTTAGCAAACCTCTGTAGTCCACTCTGCATTTTTGCTTGAGGCCAGCGGTGCAAAGCTATATTAACCACTACTAGCACAGCGTTGAGCAATCTGTTGCTACATTCTAGCAACTCAAAACTCGTTGACGTCTTACTTCATTTAGCAGGAAATAGGGTCGGTCAAATCGGAGCTCAGGCTGGGGAAGTCGGACCTGTTACACAGTCCAGTCGGTGTGTGAGTGAATATGTTTCCCTTCTCTGTGAATAACACAAGTACTAAAACCTTAATGTAGAGATTTAACCTTTTATTACAAGGTCAACACTTGCATTTGCATAAAAAAAATCAAGATGCTATATATCTTTTTATTTTTATCAGGCCATTCTAGATAAGGCTGACACGACTGTCTCATGCTAGCAGATACATGTAACTCAGACTAAAGAGACCAATGTAGGAGGTCAGTTAGGTCAGCCTGACTTTTTGGGCCAAATGAGTCCGACACTGATACTGATATCTGTTCTAACTGATGTTCTACCAGCAAATCCACAATACTCAGCTGATGCGTCGCACTGGCCCCGCCCCTCGCTTTGCAGCCATGTTTATTTGGGTCTCACTGAAACTGATACAGCCTAGATTTTGTTCCATTTGTGGCCTTTATTCATCATGTGTTGTGATGAATTTTACATGAATCTCTGTCCTTGGTGCAGGAGTATAATAAAACCTCATGGTCACGTTTCAGTCCACTCCACCTGAGCACTGACCTTTAGGAACAGCTATAAAACACTCCATCAGAGCCCACCAACATAAACATTCCACCCAGGAGCTCAGTCAGCACATACGGGCTTCCTGTGGCCACAACATGTCAGTAGTTTAAACACTGGTAGGACCTCAAGGTGAGTCTTTAACTACTGCATTAAAGCAGACTTATAACTGTTAAATATTCATTAGGTAACTATTGGTTCAAATAATTATTTTACCTTCTCCACCAGTGTGTCTGTGTGTGAGAGAGGGTGGCTATGCCTGTCTTTTTGCACATCTCTTCAGCACCCACTTCGTACCAGCTACAAATTGAGGCTTTGCTGAGACTGTTGACATCTAAAGGATAGCCTGCTGTGGGATTATACAGGCTCATCGCCCGAGGCTGTGTGGCTTTCCTCTGTGTTTGCTTCACCGGTAAAAGGCTGAAACATAATACTAAAATGCTTTTTCTGTTTTCTTTTTTGTATTTTTTTTTAATGTCACTGATTTTGTATTGGTAGTGTAAACTCCAACATCTCAATTATAATTCACAGCCACTACTTTAAACTGTGCATCCTGGCTGATATGGCCCACGAGCACAAGTTTATCAGGCAGGGACACAGTCAGCAATCACTATCACATACTCAGCTCCAGCAGTGAATTATGTTTCTGCTCTGATTTTATTTTTTTACACTGTCAGTGAAACATGCTGTTTGTGTTGAAATTTACAGAAGCACAAAATGATCACCGAAGGCCCGAGGCGCCACGTTTTTTAACGCTTACCTTTTTTCCCCCTCTATTTGTGGCGGTTTCCTCTTTATCCCAGGATATGCTTGCCAGCAGCTTATTATAGCTAATTATGGCACAATTACACCACTTCATGTAATCATGCGGAACACAAGCCATGCAGCGCAACACATCTTAGTTACAGTTAACGGGAAGAATGCGAGCAAAATAACTCTATTCATATTATAGAAACTATTTCAGCTGAGACTCAGATAAACGGACGTTTGCCAGCACATCTGTGTGATATCATTGCTTAGAAACAGAACTAAATAAGAAGGATGTTTTTTTAATACCTACTGGCTTGTCTCAGTTGCACACAAGTCGTCCTTTGACAGCTGGACACTGGAGCTGTAACTTCTAACTCGTCATTTATCTTACCAAACATTTTTTAGAGCCTAATCCTAGCCAGTGACTGAAAGTGTCCAAATGGGAGGCAAACTGGGGTCTCGAGGCTCGTAAACCTGTGACTTCTTGGGGGTTAATATTGCTGTGAGTGGTAGGGCACCAGTCCCAGAAGATTTTTTGTGTGTAATGGTGACATACAGGTGCACATGTAAGCTAACAAGCCAGCTAGCTAACGTAGATGCCAAAAAGAAAAGGAAGCTGATGCAGGTGGCAGCCAATTTCAAGAGAGCTGGGAGACTGCCTTATTTACTGAACTCAAAGAGGCCATGTACAGTCATGCGAAAAAGAAAGTTTCCATAGGAGTCTATGCAGTAGTGCTTCCATAACAATTAATAAGATAAGCAGCAGCAACGTGGTGCTACTCAAATGTACTTCATTACTTGATCATGACCAAATGTGATCACATCTATAAACGCATAAATGAACAAGCTTGGCTGTTTGGAAGGGGTGCACGGTGATGATTTGGGTTTATTTTGCAGCCAGAGGATCTCAGACTCCTGCAGTTGTTGAGTTGACCATGAACCTGTATTCTAATGTGATTGAGGAAGCATGGACAGAAATTTGGAGAACAGAAAGCAGAATGCAATATCAACAAAATATGAGCCAAATCTAAAACTGATGAAGACGAAAAGCTCCAACACTATAAATGCGGGTGCTTTCTGAAGATCTGCAAAGTTTATTTGTAATTTTCTTAACCTTTAACTCCATGACAGAAAGCTAAGCTGTATGGGAGATCTGACTGGCTATGTTACTGCACACGTTCCATGCTGTCAGTTGCGAGCTTGAGCCTGCTGATAGAACTCTATTCAGAATGCATTATTTTGCATGAGAAAACCCACCTGTTTTACATTAAATGAAGGCATGACAGCAAAATATATCTGGTGCTGTAATTCTCATTTCCTAGTGTAGCCTGTAGTCAAACTGAGGAGGAGGTTAGGCTGCTTGAATAGCACAACTCCTTTTGATGATAAACCAAATGTTCACCAGTCTGAAATCATTCTACTAAAGACTTTAAATGTGGGTAATTTGTTATGTACATAAAGGATTACACACACATAAGGAGATTAGACCTGATCTATATTACACCTTATCCATATAAAGTCCTGCCAAGGAAAAAGTGCAGCGCTGTGCAGCAAACTCAGTTTCCTGTGACAATCAATAAAATCAGACCGCTGAGACATGTGCTGTAGCAATACAGAGAGATTCATTTGGCAAAAAATATTTCACTGTCTAATGCTTCACATTTCCTCACAACTGAATGCCTAATAAACAAGCAAAAGGAAAGGTTGATGTTCAAAAGCGGTGCCGAGGGAACACTGTGTGCATACGGTAGGCTCGTGCTGACTAAGAGATGCAAACTCACTGCTGTGAGACAAGGACGGTGCTTTGCAAAGAACCCATCAACAGAGCAATCACCGGGGAGGACCCGAAAGGAGCACAGTGAGATTAAAAGACCTGCTATCAATTTATCAAAGATGCTGCTGAGAGGGAGCTTCAACTTTAAGGCAGAATTGGGACATTTTCCGCCTAATGACTGCAATTTATAACAGAGCATGGACAACTCTGAAACCAAAATCTTGAGAGCCAATTATAATGAGCACTTAAAGTTGCATCCTTGCGACGCTTACTTGTTGATGGTGCTACCGACTGCACAAAATCTGCTAATAACTCCTGAGAATTCCACTCAGAGAGGAAGACAAATGCATACCTCAGAGCTCAGAAAGCTGGTGTGGCATGTGTCAAACGAGGTTTAAGGGGCGGTAGGAAAAGATGAAAGGACGACAAGAAAACATGAAAAGAATAATGTTCCTTGTGGAACTTGGTTTTGAGCAAGCAGACAGCATAAAAACTTCACAGCAAGACAAGTGGGATATCAAATTTCTTGTCTGCTTAAGCCCTGCAGCAGAATGAAGACAGTCACCTATGTAGTAGCAGCTGACCTTTTGGGAGCCAGTTTGGGTAAATCTGCCTGTCTTACCATGAATAATAAGTGGGCCTGCTCTCTTTTCTCCGCAGACCTTCATCCAGACAGTGATTTTACTCACATTTGCCAATGCCAATGACTCACTAGTTCTGTCTTTTGTGTGTGTGTGTGTGTGTGTGTTTTCTGCACTCACTATTTCTTTATTTTGCTCAGGGGCTTAGGAAGATAAGCTGTTCCAGCCCCTCTCTAAATTACAGCTCCTTCACTGTGGCGCCGTCCCCAGCAGAGCCTGAATGTTATCACTCCGCAGCGACACGAGGAGCTCTCCATTTTAGATCTCTGGAGCTAAATAGTTTTTGTTGCTAACCTTGAAGTCCACTGCACACGAGTGAGTAAGAGGAGCAGTCCTGACGGAGCTGCTGTCACGCTCTCGGTGATAACTTCAGCGCTTCTCGCCGGGCACCGGGAAAGAAGTGAAAGAATTTGTTACTGTATCTTTAACGAGCGGCATTCAAATGGTGTAAACATATTTTTGTAGGCTTGCAAATGTTTCTACAGTAGTGACAGCAGTAAGTTGAGTAAATGAAGTGTTACCCACACATAGGCTATATTAACATTAATATTTGGCAAAAGAAGGCGCAGCTGAGCCAACAGCTCATGTGGGCCGGTACTGCTGTCATCTGCTATCAGCTTGTGAGCCGATCTTGACTTTGTTACCTGCCTAAACTACAGATATGCTAAATGAAGCTGACCCTGTTTGAAACAAATTGGAAGAGGAGGAACATTTGTGACAGCCCCAGCAGCACAACCACGATTCTTACCATCAAGTGTGTCTTTTATCGCGGAAAATCACTTCTAATTGTCATGTTGGCAGACATGTTTGCCACCTTTCCCCTCTGAGCCTGTGATCCACAGAGTCTGTGAGCTGTAATTTACTGTAACAGGCAAGGGTACATTACACTTCGAGGTTGTTGACAGGAATCCATCTTACAGTCAGCTCTTCCGTGTGACTTGAAGACTCAGAAAGCAACAAAATAAAGTCGTTTTTCTTTTTGCCTTTTTTCATTTCAATTTTATGACGACATCAAATATTCAGACATACTGTACTGTATTTGTAAACAAAACAAAATAGCACATATCTCATAAAGCATATTTTTATCTTGTATAAGACATCGGACCCCACATGACTGCCCTTTCCTTTCAGTCTATCAGCTCTGCTGAACGCTCTGTGAGCAGCACAAGGCTTAACTCGGAGGCTTTTAAAATGTAAAAGTTAGTTGAAACCCTGTAGCTTGAGTGGGCTGGAACTGCTGACTGTGATGAATGAACCTACCATTAAATGATGGGCGCCACTGTATTCAAAAGTGCAGCAACAACAACAGTGAATTCATGTGGGAGAGGAGACGAGGGTCACCGTGAAACTAAAATGCCAGCTCTCGCTGTTTACAGGCCTATCGCATCTGGAACCGAAACAAGGAGAAGAACAAGAAACAGGGAGGGAGGGGGATAAGATGACTTTACCTTTTGTAATCTGACTCAGTATAATTTCTCCTAATGTATTTAAAGTGCTTCGTTGTGATAGCAGCAAGAGTTTTAGGCATATCCCAAACACGCTGCCATCCATACCGCTTCTATAATCATCTCACCAGAAAATTCCCCACTTCCCACTGAAGTGTTCTCAAGTTTCACATCCGCAGTCTCTGCTATCTGCGTCCCCACGGTCATATTGGTTAGTCAGCAGTGACATCTTAATGTTCTGACTTGTGTTTCACAAAGGAAAGGAGCCGTCGCCTGTGCAAGCTCCCTGAGGTTCCCTAAAAGCTCCACAATGGCTCTACCCTGCACAATATGCAGCTCACTGTGATATACTCTGGAGTCAAGTGCTTCCTGCTGTGACCACAAGAGAAACCACATCAGAGTACAGCCAGAGCAGCGCTGCGGCCACCCGGACGCAGCACAGTCAGGCGAGCTAGCAGAAGCATTAGAATGGCTTTTGTGAAAAGTTAAGCTGCTGCCCAAAAGCCATGAAAAGTATATGGGAGACATTTCATCTTCACTTGTGGAGTTATTTTTATATTAGGAGAGCTCGTCTGCAGTTTGTATATGTTAAATGTAGTGCTGCAATACGACTGTGCACTGTTCTGCCCGTGCATTTTAAGCGATATGTAGATCTTTTTAAAAAAAAAAAAGTCATGTAAATATGTTATAATTTATGGAAAAAAGCTCTGGCACTGAAATAACCCTGCCTGAGTGACGATAAAAAAAAGCAAAATTGAAGCACAACAAATGCTACTTAGCACGAGGAGGATTGTTTACTGAATGCTACACAGTGGGTAGCCTCCTTCCTTCTTCCTTACGTGGCCTTGGGTTGTGTTTTAATAACAGAGTAGATACCTGGTCCACCAAGAATTCTTTTACCTCCACAAACAAACAAACAAAAAAAAATTAAAAATTGCATTACATTCAGTTGCGGCGTTTCTGTTGTCTGCTGCTGCAGGTTTTTTAAAGGTCACTTTTGAAAATACCAGCACTTAGCATTAAGGTTGAGGAAAGATTATGGCCTGGCAAGTAATAGATGGTTAATTTATTAAATGTTAAGCTACTAAATCATTTCAGGAATAGAGTCACAGTTACTGCCTCAGTACAGTACATGAAGGGCATAGTATATCCTGTGTTAGTACTTAAGGAGGACATAATGGTTTTGCTTTACAGAGAATTATCTTATAGGTATACGACCGTGATTAGATATGATGCAACAGTGTCAGAGAGAAGGACCCAAGTTAAAGCCAAGCTCAACCAGACAAACAACGAAACTACACTTGATTCACTCGATTCCTGAGGTTCAAAAGACAGTCTGGTGAGAGGAAACTGGAAACAGGGGAGTGACGATGCTGTTGTGATTGGCTGATTAAAGACAGGTCGTGGAGGAAACTGCTGGGAAAAGAAAAAAGGGAGGAAGGTTGGATCAAGGATTACAAAATAAAACAGGAAGTGATCAGACAGCATTGAAAAGAATCCAAAAATCACATCATAGTAAGCCACCAGTCAAAGGCTTGTATAGATAATTTACTCATAATTAGCAGCTCTAGAACAATGTTGATACTGGACAAGGACAAGTGTGGTATCTGGTCACTCAAGGTGATTATAACAGTGCCTATGAATGAACACAGCTCATACTCATAACTACTCTACTGTACAGTGCTGTCAACATTCGGTTGGCTTCACTTACTTTTGTATTTACAGTGTTGCTGTTGGGGTGTGATGTAATTCACATTAAAGCAAAGCTATATTCTGTGGAGTTGAAAAAGGCCTCTGGGTTGCTTCATTCAAGTTCGGCTGGTGGGAAGCTCCAGATCCCAGATCCCAGACTTTGAAAGCGTTTGGCAAAGAAGCAGCAGCCTTTTTAATCCTGAGAGCTTCCAGTTCAAATTGTTCTCCTCAAAACATTCAGGGCTGCAGTTTCATTTGTCTTAGTAAAGTGAATTTAATGGTAGACTGATAAAGTAAGAGACAGAAATAATGTTTGCAAAAAATGTAGGAAAGAAATGATTATTAATGGATGGGTATTTGTAGTTCGAATGAGTGAAGAATGAGTAATAAGGACATGTGTCTGTTGTGATCTGCAAATGAAAACCAGATTGTCAAATCAGATTCGAACAAAGGAAACATTTAAATCTGCACTTTACACATATTCGACCTTATGTACAGAAATCTGAGCAGTTTTAGAGAGTATGGTGTTTTTGAGGTGAGTAAGTCCACATGCGCATCAGCAAGCAAGCAATAAAAAAAGAAATTGCAGGAGCCATGTAAGGGCTCCACCCCAACAGCTGATGTCTCTAAAAACTACATCAAGTATCAGCTTCACTCTGCACATACACTGCACTCCAGCAGCTGGGCTGCAGACACCATGAATACAAACAAAAGACCAACGCAGTGACAACAGGAGTGATGATTAAATTCATTAGGGAAACGTCTCCCTGTAATGCATGGCATGAAGAAAGAACACGACAATGCCCCACAGCTGCACTCTGTTCCCGAGTGCTGCTTTACTGTATATTCATTATCTTCTACTGCAGACCAAAACATATCTGACTGCCTGCATAGTCCTCCCAGCTTCTAGCTTAGATTTGTTTCTTTATTTCCCCTTCAATCTGTGCATCCACACACCTTTCTGCTGGTGAAGGTGAGCTAAGAAGCCATGAGGGAGAGTTTTCTTCACACAGCAGACGAGATGCCACAGAGGCTTTGAGATTAAATCCCAAGTTATTTTCCACTTAATATTTGAACTGCAATTACCCTCCATAAGAGCTGTTCCATAGACCCTAAGAGGAATTGATCCCCTCTCTATTATTTCACTGTGCCTAGCTTAATAAAAAAGTCCTCCACTTGTCATTCCTCCCACCTCTCTCTCATAATTTCCTTTGCAAAACAACAAATTCCTAACGTTCTCTGTGAGGTTTCTGTGCACGTTGAGCTTCTCCCCAAGGTAAAGCTGCCCTACTTCTGAGTGCGTCCTCAGCATCCATCTGCCATACTCATAAATTGTGTTTCCCTGCGATTGCAGGTTATCTCATCTGTCAAAGCAGGCCTATGAATTTCACCAAGCAGTCTCGACAGAAGGCATTAGCCCTCCAGCGTCATTCTGGCATCAAGCATTGACAGACAATAAATGCTAGTGATACCAACATATCAGATGAGCGCAGCTGACAGTTCTGTTGGGACTGTTAGCATTGAGCAGCTAAAGACATGGAAAGCATTTCATGCTTCTGTGGGAACAATAGCATGCATATCGATTAAAGGGGATAATAAAGACTGATTCTGCTATATTAAAAGAAATAATTGCATCCAACATAACAGTAACACCTTTAGCAGGAACTTCCCCATGTCTTTCAAACACCAGGCCCTCTTCTGTTACACTGCTATTCTGTTTAACACTCAGTCTCCCAGTATAAGCTAAAAGAAATACTGACATCACAATTGCCTTAATGATGTCAGTCTTCAGAAGGCACATGAGGAAGCGTGAATGTGTTGAGGCTGAGTAGAACCATTCATTCAGAGCATCGTATGAGTTTTCTGCTCCTTGAAGTGGGTGAGGCTTGGTTTGTATTGTACCAGATACTTTTTTCACCAGTTACAATGTAGCAATGTTTAAATTAGAATCTGATTCATTTTTTGTGGATTATTACTGCCAATCCATAATGATCCAACCGTATCCCCACACACCTAAAGAATGCTCATTTCTAAGTTTTGAGTTTGATTGTTCGGTAATAGAGACAACAGAGCAATCTTTTTTTGTTGCTGCTGTTGTTATACAAAATACCAAATGACCGTGAAAACACTATAACATGAAGAAGGTTATTGGCAGTTATGAACTTGCTGTTGTCTCATGACCTCAATAAAGAATAGCAAGCATAGTATTGAGGAAACCATGTCGTTTGAGAGCTGGTGAATGATGGCAAAGAAATCCAGCCAAGTAGACTCAGACGAATGATAAGCTCCTCCACAACATTTTGGCATCTAAACTTAATGATGATTTAGAGATCTGAAGTAAAGGCAGCTTCAGTCTCCTATTTAGCATTTCTATTACTGAGCTTTGATAAAAATGGTTGTGGGGATCTATTTTCTTGACTAAATGGGCTTTCACTTCCACCAGAGCATTCTTGAATGTTGTAAACTTAAACAGTCATTATACACTGTGAGATGAAAACTTTCAGTCCCTAAATATTTATGTCACCATCAAGAATGAATAACCAACCTTATTAGATATCCTTTCCAAACACTAGTATGTTTATCTAAAAACAATGGTTGGGCACAGCATTTTGCTAAAGAATATTCGGTGCCATGGATCTGTTCCATGGCTGGACTTTTCAAATGAGATTTTCCTACTACAGAAAAAGAACCTGAAAGTTCTGGTGTTCACGTCTTCATTAGACTTAAAAAAACCTGTTTTTTGTCCAGTTTTCAAAGACTAAATATTAAATTCCTTGATAATATGAATGTGTTGGATGTGGACAGCAGTGAATTAAAAATAGTCCAAATTTAAAAAAACAAAAACAATATTGGATAAGCTATTTCTGGTCCATGCAGACACTTTGTAGATTTGGACATTGAGATAGGCTGTAATAAATTAGGCCTACTGTGCCTATGGGAATAAAAAGGGTGTGGATACAGAGGGCACCTGTCAGTGAGTCATTTTGCGTCAGAGAGATGCTGTTTTTCTGAATAAAGGCTGTTGAATCTTTACAGTAGAGCACGTGACTATTTATCTAGGAAAACTTCCCCACTGTGTGTGCTTGGAACAGAATTATTCACGGTGGATTTATAGGGTGGGGGGACAACCAGTGAAATGTCGATAAAAGCTCCACTGTGGAAAGGAAACTCTCCCTGCTGACGCAGTTTGACTGCGCTGTCCGTGGTGCTGAAGCGACTTCTGCGGCCGAGCGGCAGGTTTCGCCTCTGCACACGGAGTTGTTATTACAATTCCGCAACTGCCAAGAAATCCACAAGAGGGTGGTGATTCTAGTAGGTGGTGGCGCTGGAGCCTCATGGCGGCCATCGATCCCTTAACCAGACACAGACACGCCCGCGTTTGTGCGCTCGCAAAAACAGTATTTTTTTTTCAGGAGATAAAATGAGTTTTATAAATAACCGGCACACATCGGACATGTGTGAACCACGGAACACGGACATTCTCTCTTTCTTTCACTCTGTCTCACAGACACAGTCACAGGCGCGCAGCGGCAGTCCATCAGCGAAACTTAAAGGGAGTTTAATAAACGTCTCAACCAACTGTAATCACAGGGGGACGTTTTGGAAAGAGTAGGCTAATCTCTTCCTCCCCTCAATCCCTCTCTCTTTCTCTGTCTCTCACTCACTCATTCACACACACACACACGCGCGCGCTCACACACACAAACAAAAGGGGCACGGCTATACACACACAAAATTAGTATGCGTCGGACACAACTCGAACGTCTCAGCTTTACGTGCAAATGCGGTGTCATTTTCCTACATAGTTAAGGCTGAAAAATAAAAGCATCCGTCGGCGGAAAGCTCCGCCGTTTCTCTGCCGATCAAGTTACTTTCTGAGGATACCTACCAATTACCCAGAAGTGTGAGCCTCTCTTCATTGAATTAACACACTGCCTACCTTAATACTACAAACACAATCGAACGCTGACCCACTTGCATTTAAATCCAAATCCGTATGTTAGAATTTACAGCAAAGGCTGAACTGTAACCAAAAGGTGCAGCACATATACAAAAAAAAAAGGAAAAAAAAGCCACGCAATAAACTGTTAAGTGCATCTTGAATCTTCGTGTACTGTAGGTGAACGACAGTCAGAACTCTTGCATGAATCAAGCATTTAAGATTTTTACTTACCTTTAGGGGTAGGTAAGTATCCATTATGAGCCGCCGCAAGCTTTAAACAGTACACTCTTTTTCCGTGGTTCGAGGATACAGCCGCTCCCTTCACATTCATGCACTAATTCCAGAAGAGGAACTGCAAAACCAACTGCCTGCCCAGCCGCATATCGCTTCTTCTTTCGCTCTTGACAATTTATTATTATTTTTTCCACCAGCAGATGCTCTGGAAAAACCTGCGCTTTCGCCGGGAGCCAAGCTGCGACAGAGAGCTTCACAGCATTTTTTGTAGTTTTCCCCTTTAAGTAAAAATAACTATCTCGCTGTTGTGTGGGCTCGTCTGCATATTTCCATGTGAGAATGCTGCTACATGGCACAGGCGTTTGTCTATTTTTTCCCCGCAGCGCAGCAATTACTAGTGTCCACGTCCTTGGAATCGCTCGTTTCTCTTTTGCTCCTAAACACTTATCCAAGCAGAAAACACGTCTTCTTTGAAAACGAAGTAAAGCCCGAAGGTCCAGAAGAAAACTTTCTTTGTTTTCAATGATTCGGAAGTTATTAGATTGTCCAAGAGTGAGCAGATGGCGAGACGCGAAATCTGCGCCAGAAAGACTGCAATGGAGCGGCGGATAACCCTAGATGGCACAAACACCATGAAGTATCACAGAACCCAGCGGACAGAAAGAAGCGGGGGGCAGAGGGAGCCAGGTCACCCAGACGTGCAGCACATGTATACAAACACCCACAGTAGCAAGATTGTAGCGATAATTGCGCGTAAAGAGCCACTTTGGCACGGTCCACAGCGAGCACCGTCCTGTCTGCAGAGGATTAACGATCACGGATTAGCGTGTGCTTAGGGCTCACTGCAACAAAGTAGCCTATCAGGGCTGTGGGAGAGCTCGGTCCTAGACTATATTGCAATCTGTACAAAAATGTGCGCCGTTTCTCTGTGAATTACCCTATCTGGAGAACCTTTCAAATACGGCAGGTTGCGTTCTCTTTGACCTTCAAAAACCAGTAGAACTCACTCTGTGTTGAAACAATTATGAGCTATTTCACAAAACCGAGTGAACGAGTAAGTATGCGACATCACAAAAAAGAAATAATTAATACTTAGATTAATTAGAATTATCGGTATTCTTCTATTAACTTAAATGTGGAACTTGTTATTCAGTACAGTACTCGGGCTGTTGGATCACTGAGCATACTAAACTACATCTATTTGATATATTAAAGCTTTATTTATTTTAATACTTTAAGCTTTTCTTTTCTTTTTCATTCACATTTTATTTTTCTCGGACCGTTCTCTGTAATATTTGGGAAAATTCCAGTAGATCAGCGCTTTCTGGTCTGGCACCTACATTCGTGTCATG
>VOQJ01011836.1:22697-33283 GCA_015052665.1 Apistogramma diplotaenia | reverse complement strand
AAGTAACCTAACCTAATATGCGTAAACTTAACACGAGGAGAATGAAACACAGAGGGAACCTAAACATGACCAAACCAGAGACCTAAACACCCAGGAAATAAAGGAAGTAACTTAACCTGACAAACTGAGCGCCGAAGAGATCCTTTCTAGCATTGTGGTAGGACTACAAGCTGTTAATGAGCTCCCTCTTCTGGCAAATAGGCTGAATTACATAAACAATATTTTAAGAGGGTTGGTTAAGGTCAGTTCAAATCAGAGATACTTTCTCTGCCAAAGCTTTACATTATCTGATTTAATAAATGTAGAATATTTTATCTAGAACCACAGATCTCATTGATTTATACTGCTAATCTCTGGATATGACATGTACAGTCACTTCACACATTCATGTTCTCTTCTTCAAACAAGTTTTTCTGCTTCTTGTTCTTTCAGCTGCTCCCTTTAGGGGTCGCCACAGCAGACCATCTGCCTCCATCTCACCCTGTCCGTGGCATCCTCCTCTGTCACACCAACCCTCTGCATGGCCTCCTTCACTACATCCATGAATCTTCTCTGCGGTCTTCTGCTTTTCCTCCTGCCTGGCAGCTCAATTTTCAACATCCTTTATCCAGTATATCCACTATCCCTCCTCTGCGCATGTCCAAATCATCAAACCATGTCAGGAATGCCTCTCTAACTTTGTCTCCAAACCGCTCAACCTGGGCTGTCCCTCTGATGTCCTCATTTCTAATCTTGTCCATTCTGGTCGCTCCCAATGAAAATCAGAGTATCTCCGGCGCTTCCTCCTGTCTTTGTTAGCGCCACCATCTAAACCCTACATCATAGCAGGTCACTCACTACCATCTTGTAAACCTTGCTTTCACTCTTGCTGCTGTCCGTCACAAATCACCTCTGACACTCGTGTCCACCTGCTCCACCCTGCTCTCTTCTTCACCTCTTTTGTGCACTGCCCATTGCTTTGACGCCAGGTATTTAAACTCATCTACCATCACCATCTCTACTCTACCCCTGTCTCCCTCTCATTCACACACATGCATTCTGTCTTGCTTCTACTGACATTCATTTCTCCACTCTCCAGAGCATACCTCCACCTCTCCAGACTCTCTTTCACCTGCTCCCTGCTCTCACTACAGATCACAGACACTCCTGTCTGACCCCATCTGTCACCGTGACCATCACTATAAAAGCTAAAGATTGTTACAAAACGTTTTCATTCAGCTGCTATTTTTTTTTCCTACGGGTAAGGACTGCATGTATTTCATTTGATTTCCAACAAAATATTTGACCAAATGACTTGGCACTTTCTGTCCCTCCCTCCCCCTGTTTATTTCTCCACAATGTTCCTCTGAATGCACGAGTGAATAATCTGTGAAACATTAGTGAGTTAGAACACTGGTTCCCAAAATGTAGAGCAGACCCCCTGGTGACGCATAGCACCACTGCAGGGTGCTTGGACGACCGTTGGTGGGGGGAAAGATGCAGTGCAAGTAAGTTTGATTAACACGGTTTACGCAAAGACAAGTAAAGGCAGCTTGTTTGTTTTGATAAAATGCAACGCTTGCGTGGCTTTTCAGCTTCTGTGCATTAAAACAGATTGAACAAGCAGCTGTATTTGGTTTAAAATCATGAAACTCAAGGAAGGCTGCTCATCTTGTCCTGAGTGACGACCACTCTGAATTAATGTTACATGCTTGCCTTAAATTATGTGTTGAGCGTGTAATTGAAGTGCACAGTGATGGACGTGCGGTCTCAAGCTCCAGACAGAATTGTTCGAAATCAGGCTGTGTCGCATATTGTGACTGCATGCTGACCTCTAGCGGCCCACGGCTGTAAGGACACTATTCGTCATCCTACTGTTTTCCAGATTTCACTTCTTTCAGATCTACGGACACGGACTTCTGATTTAGCTCAGAATAACCAAAACACACTAACTGCATGAAGTCAACCACGACTGGAAATACTCTGCGTTGCTGGAATGAAAGATTTTCATCTTACAGACCTGTGAAATATATATATATATATATATACTTTTTCTACTTATTATCGGCTGCAGGTACAAAATACATTTCACTGTGCATGTGACAAATAAACATTATCTTTTGTTTGTTTATTTTGTAAATTCAATGTAAAAGACATAGTAACAATAGTAAATACACTTAAAAAAAACATGGATGACTCAAAAAAAGTGACACTTATTTCCACTGTAGTCCATAAAATAAGATATTTTAGTAGCTATTGGATGTCCAAAAAGCAGGCCTACAAACTGGAGCTGTCTCAGAGTAACATGAGATGGAAAAATTCCAGCAAAGTAGGCCAACATGTAGGTTACCTCCGATGGCAGTTGTTTGAGTAAATATACCTAAACGCGACCACTGGATATTGTTGCAACTACCTGTTCAACGCCCCCCAGACCCCCTCCCTGCCGTTGTTTTTGGAGGCGGAGAGGAGGAGGGGGTGCTAGCTTCATTGCTCTGTGCACACCGATTTTTTACACGAATCGCCTGAAGGTTTGTGAGGCGGTTACTGGACAACATTAATAAGCATTTTTTACACTGATTTAAAACGTAGCTAAAGCTCAAATATTTTACAGCCTGCAGATACAATGTGAAGTACTTCAAGTTGTTTTTATGGACCGCGGTACGCGCGGCGCTGCAGATCCAGCGCTCCTCCTTTACCTGAAACGCCGCCTCCACTATTTGACGTGTCCGGCGGCGGGCGGTGCTCCGCCGCTCTCCCTTCTGCTTGTACCTGCTGATTCTGCTGGGACTCGGCATATCTCCCGATCCGGCTGACGCGCAGATGTTTCAGTTTCTGTCTGCAGCGCTTGCTCGCAATAACGTCCCACTTTCACTCGGAGGACTTTATGTTAGATTTAGACTTTAATTAGACTTTAATCCACGCGAAAGGGCATGCTTTTTAAGAACGACACCTGGGTCCGAGAGTAAGCAACGAAGACAACACCGCAGCCGCGTCGGCATGGACGGCTTACGCGTTGCCCATCTTTCGTCAGCCCGCAGGCCGTCTGTCGGGGGAGCTTTACCCGATGAACATTCACCCTTTGGGAAAGTTCCGTCCCAGCTACCTGTGAAAAAACAAGCCGTGAAGAGGCACCACCACAAACACAACCTGAAACACAGGTACGAGTTCCTGGAGACGCTCGGGAAAGGAACATACGGCAAGGTGAAGAAAGCCAAGGAAAGGTCCGGCAGACTGGTAAGCACGGATGTTACTTTTCTTTAAGTGTCCTGTTTTTGTTTACTTGTTTTTTCCTCCTCATATTTTTACCTGCAGCCAGTATCAGGTCAGGTATCAGCGCTTGGTCTGCTTCCCTGTCGGCCACCTGTTGTTTAGACAGAGTGCGCTATTTTTAGGTGACGCGCTGTCTGCAAACAGGTAGAGCACATTTGAATTTGAATTTTAAAAAAATAAAGGTGTGGAAACTCTGCTGTAGAGCACGCGCTCACCGTTGTCGTTGTAAAAAATTGCAAAGTTGATTGCCAGATCGTAAAATAATAAAAACCGAAAGCGCGCCTGAGCCCCCCGGGAGTGTTTGTCAATTGGCTAAAGTTTGCAGAAGGGCTTCAATGTGTTTATTGAGGCGGTGTTCTGACGTTCACGCTGGAGTCTACTGGCCATGATCTAATCATTTCCTTCTCTCCGGCCTGCATCGGTGGACTCTTAGTGGTCTTGTGTGATAAGCGGTTGAATTTGGCTTAAGTGCAAATGCAGTTACACAAGCATCTGCTCCTGCCTCTTCGTACTGTGCTCAGGTTAAACAGATCTGCTCCAGTTTGAGGTCATCATCGAGCAGTTTCCAACCGAAACTCTCTGAAGGCATTTCACATAATCTCTCTTTTAAATTTAGCTCGCATGAGGCATAAAAGGAAGTCTCTTGGAAAAAGCTTGAGTGACTTTGTTTTTTTTTCCCCAGGAAGGAGTTTAGGCAACTTTCTTTTTGTTTTCTACCCTTGCCCCCTTTTTATCAGGAAATTGCAACTAGGCTTTCAGGTAAATTCCAGCTCTCCATGACCTAAGGGGAAATGGGAGGAATTTAAAACACCAGACAAAGATAAGCCTTTGAAAGGGGCATGAAAGGCACTCACAACCCCCCCATTATAAGATCTTTGAGCACATCATCCTTATCAGATTTTTCTTATTTTTAGCTTGTAAATATTCTAGAAAAGAATGTGGAAGTGGGTTAATTATGATTGTGAGACTGGTTAAAAACACTGTACTGGAATGGGTCGGGGTAAAGCAGGGCACACTTATCAGCACCACAGTTTAAGAAAACCATCCTAATAAACTGGCACCTGATTTTATTCTGTTACAAACTGTGTTGGGCTCTCGATAAAACTGCGTTTCGCACTGGTGCTGCCTAGTGGTTTGTTCGGTTAATTTAATGTGTGTAAAAATGATACAAATCAAAAAGCGCACACACACACACACACACAAAAAGCTTTCCTATCGTGGATACCCAATCAGGAAGCCCGGCTCATGCCGTTTCATGCTTTATCGGAAATGCTCTCCGTGAACGCAATCGCTCGCTCTTAGTGAAAGTAGAAAAGTTAAGGAAGTGTCAGGAATTTCCCTTTTGGTGCTTGCAAGTAAACATGCAGTGATACAAGTTGAGCCTTGTCCACACACCCATCTCTGGCCTTTCAGCGCCTGCCACCATCTACTGCTGAGCTCTGCTGTTTTTATAAGATATGAGTTGGTGTCTGAGATGTGCCCCTGCCAGCAGCCTCAGTGTCCAATCACTCATCAACACAAATAAGCTTTTTTTAAACACAAAAAAACCCCCAAGTGACATCTAGCAGAGAAGGGGTCATTTACCTTGTTTTCATCCACCCGCCCCATTATTGACGACATAATGGACAGAGATAGGTATTGACTCAGAGGAGTGACGCAAAACAAAGGGTGGCTTCTTCTTGCGTGCCGTGGTGCTACAGCTGTTCCCATTGTCTAAGTGCCGTGAGTTTGATTACATAATCCACTTAGGTGGCATGAGGGGGGTGGGCGTACAGCAGGGTAGGGGTTGATCTGCCACTTTGTGTATTCAGATGCCCCGTTAAGTACCTAAATTGGGTTTGCAGCAGCTGTTGATGAATTAATTGTGCCAGAGTTCAGTGGAACCTGTGAGTTTATTTACAGATGATACTGACTCAGTATACCTGTAAATACAGGCGCACTTCCTGATGTCAGTAACTGATACTCACCTGTTGTGACTCATCTGTTTTGCCACATCAGCTGTGCATGAGATAAACATTCAAAGGTGGCCTGAGGAAAACAAAACAGGGATATTAATATCTGTATCAAGTCCCAAATTGTACTGTTTAACTTCCATATGAGCCCAGGATTTGTGCAGTCCAGTTAAAGCAGGACTGAGCAGGAGGGAACGGTGGCTGCTGTGTTGTGTGTTTTGTGCAGAAATGTGGTTTGAGTGTTTGTTCAGAAACAGTCTGTGAAATATGAAGGATTTCAGCCCCTCGGTGCTTATTGCGTTGAGCTTACTGTCTGAGACAACACACACACACACACACACACACACAGTTAACCTCACAGGGGTGTGAACTCATCATGAGTGCGAGTTCAGCCCTGTCTGACAGCCAGGCAAACAAACACAGGAAGCCTCCATTCTCCGAGTCAGGAAAAAGGCCTGAATGTGGGGGGGGGGGGGTTAACCTGGAAGAACATCCACGCCAGACGGTGACTCATGATGGGAGACGGTTCGTGAGTTGACACAGATATGACAAGCCGTTGCTTTACTCACCTTCCTGTCTGCGTAACCTCAAGGGTTGGAAACGAGGACACCCCGCCGCCGGCACCATCTGGTGCCTCACAGCACCCCTTCAACCTCGGGGTGGACTGATGACGCACTCGGCGCTCAGAGGAATCCCAAGCATCTGCGCTTCCAATGGGCAACAGAATGACATGAATACAGCTCGCCTGCGAATTCAGACCGAGATACTATTCACATTTAAATTTTACTTCTGTGGGCCTCGCAGACCTAACGGCCAACACTAGTTTTCTTTAAAGCAGACAATGCTCGACCCGGCATTCCCTCTGCAGAGCTTTCGGTTCACTGCTCATTGTTCCTCTCGCAATCAAACAAGCAGGAGGACGACAGCAGTTTTTGTTGAACAGCAGCAGATTTGTGGATTTTTAACCATACTGTTCTATATAGACCTGCCTTATCTAGTATTTGCACTTCATACCACTGCTGATCACTGTACTAACGCTTTGCTTGTTCTTCAAACAACAATTATGCAACTTTTGACCTGGATTTAGCTGAGATACAGCCTTATTTTAGCCATAAAACCAGCAGCTTGTGCTAAACGGTGTTGGATCAAGTTAAAATAAATGTTGCCTCACTTATTTTACTAACTAATGTGCATAACTCTAATCTTAACTTGTGCCACCTCATGCACAGGTTTAACATTATTTACAGTCTCCTTCAGTTCTTGTGTCCTTTTTAGTGTTAAGTTAGATTTGCTGAAACCCCTCGAGGTGTAAGAGCTGCAGGGGCTTGCTTCTTCCTTTTTGTCTTTCTAGTCATGCGGCACATGCTCTGATAGCGTGATGGTTATTATATAAGCGTGTTTACACAAGGAAATGCATTCAAATGGATTCGACCTCACAAACATGAAAGTGACTGTGACTGACTCCCTGTTTAGATTATTAATAATTTCATGGAATCATTCTCATGTGGATTTTTCTTTCTTTTTTTTTAAAGGTTGCTGTGAAATCAATCAGGAAGGAGAAGATCAAGGATGAACAAGACCTGATTCACATCCGCAGAGAAATCGAGATCATGTCCTCGCTCTGCCATCCGCACATCATCACCATATATGAAGGTACATTATTTCAAAACCCGACGGTTTTCTGCTTGCGTTTTAATTGCGTCGATTCTCGCTCGGAGGCGACCGAATCTCTGAGCCACACGCTAAAGTTAAACGTGATACCTGGGAAAAAAAAGACTCCAGAGATCAAGAGTTTGGTCACGCAAGTCTTTGTGCTCAAATCTGATGCTGAGTTACATAAGCGCTAACATCCTGCCGTAATCTGGCACCGCTGATGATGTGCAGAGCTTTGTGTCTTCCAGTAACCCCTCACGCCTGATGAGATGGTCACCATTCAGCGTTTCTCCACTTCAGTGCACGTTTGTTTGCCGTATAGCTGTTATGGGGCCTCGCCGATCCCAATCGGTGTAAATTGGCGATTGCGCAGATAATAGAAATCTGTCGCACAGCATAAACACTGCAAAAGGCTTGAAACGTTGAATTAAAGGGGTTCTGATCTGTCTTTCAGTATTTGAAAACAAGGACAAAATTGTGATTGTGATGGAGTACGCCAGCCGGGGCGATCTGTACGACTACGTCTGTGACAAGAAGAGCATCTCTGAGCAAGAGGCCAGGCATTTCTTCAGGCAAATCGTATCAGCTGTGCACTACTGCCACCAGGTAAGGCACTTTTCTTTATATCATCATCATCATCATCTATCAGCTCTTTATCCACTGCTACCTTAAGCCTAATGACACAGGGCTCCGCTCGGACTCGCTGTTTTCCCGGGCGCTGGCACCTCCAGAGTTACATAATGGGCATTATTCACTGTCAGCTTGGGGGAAATGAACAGTTGGTCTGTACTGAGACCAACTGAAGGCTAAAGGCCAGCCATCCCAACACACACACACACACACACACGCATGGTCTCACAGTTTAATGAGGGTGTGAAGGAACAGAACACATACACACAGCAATCAGTTGTTCCAGCAAGCACAGAGCAGTGTAATTACCAACATTTAGAGAGCACTATATTTTATCATGGCTACACTTGGCATAGCATTTATAAATGTTTGCTGGACAGTATTTACTGAGTGAACAGCCCTGTCATATACTCTGTGCTCACCATCTGTCCTGTTTCACTCTTTATGGAGCTCCGATGTCTCGTTAAACATTAAAAATTTCATGCTTATTCAGCGGGAAAGGCTGCCTAACAAACTCGTATTATATCACCGATGTCTGGCTTGGCGATGGATTCCAAAGTTTCTTCATGATTACATCTTAACAATGAATCAACGCAACGTAACACGACCGGCAAAGAATGTGTCCGTTGCTACAGCAGGTGCTCATATGCAAGAAGCTGTATGTGACCTGCATTTTTGATGGCAAAGCAAATGCAAACTCATTTGAGTTCAAAGGCATGCCCCCCTACAGAGCCGAGGACAATGAGTTCACAGCTGACGCACCAGGAAAAAAAAAAGGCTTCAATTGGAAAAGAATGTGGTGTAACCCAGTAAAAGAAAATCCTTTTTAAGTCATAAAGACAATTCCCAGTAAATGGATCCATAACGGCCTGGTGGAATTGAACTTTGTTTTCCAAAAAACAAAACAAAAAAAACGGATCTGTTTTTCCTCCTAGAATGGAATCGTACACCGGGACCTGAAACTGGAGAATATTTTACTGGATGGCAACGGCAATGTTAAGGTATGCATGATTCATACAGTTTGAAATCAATAGCCTCTATTTTGCATTTCACGAGGAACGGTGATCTGCTGTAACTTGAAGAACTTTGTTGTGTATATAAAGGCTTCACGTGACTCTTTTCTTTGTTCTTGCAGATTGCAGACTTCGGGCTATCAAACCTTTACCACGGTGATGAGTACCTTCAGACGTTTTGTGGCAGTCCTTTGTATGCTTCCCCAGAAATTGTCAATGGGCGTCCGTACCATGGGCCAGAGGTGGACACTTGGTCTCTCGGAGTGCTTTTGTACACGCTGGTTCACGGCACAATGCCGTTTGATGGACATAACCACAAGACATTAGTGCAGCAGATTAGCACCGGAAACTACCGGAAACCAAACAAACCCTCTGGTGAGTTTTTAAGTCAGATCTTTATTTATTTCTCTCTCCTTCAGGGCTGAAATGTTTGCGCAAGTTTTTTGTTATGATAGGAGTCTTGATTTTTTTCTTCTTTCCCAATTCTCTCCCTCAGATGCATGTGGACTCATCCGCTGGATGCTGATGGTAAACCCAGAGCGCCGAGCTACAATAGAGGAGATTGCCGGACACTGGTGGCTCAACTGGGGCTACCTGCAGCCTTTATTTTGTGAGAGAAAGAGCAGTCAAGTAGAGCAGAACCCTGTGCCAGTATCTCCATCAACATCACACCCCGCTGGGCTGGCCAGTGTTGCTAGCTGGCTGCGTCGTACATCCAGGCCTTTACTGGATAACGGCTCCAAGATGCGCTGCCTCCTCCGCACACAGGGTGGTGGAGGGGATGTAGTCCGGCAACGCTCTCTGCGAAGGTCACGTAAGGAGAATAATATCTCCCAGACAGTTCATGAAGGAAGCACAGACAGTCGGCCCTCCAAGGGTATTCTGAAGAGACGTAACAGCGTGAAACAGAAACCGATGAGCGAAACATCAGCTGTAGGTTTAGCGGAGCCACAAAATATTTTGAGCTTTTCTGCACCGGATGAAATACCTTCAGCTGCACGGCTTCCTCGTAAAGGTATCCTAAAGAAGCCTGCTGAGCAAGAGTCGGGGTATTACTCATCTTCTCCAGAAAACAGTGACTCTGGCTTGGTAACACAAACTAAAGAGTGCCCTTCAGCACCACCCTACAGGAAGGGCATCCTCAAGCGTAATGGAAAGTTCTCCTCTGGTGGGTTACAAGAGTTTGGTTCTTTGGACCAGTTGGCAACATCTTTGCCCCATGGATGTGGCAGATCGAGACCAAGCGGCGCCATCAGTGAAGACAGCATTTTGTCGTCAGAGTCCTTTGATCAGCTGGATCTACCAGACCATGTGAGGCCTACAACGCAAATGGATAAACCAGCCAAGGCGAGCATGAGAGGCTGCGTTTCTGCTGACAACCTACTGGACATCCAAGAAGACCGGATTCTGTCCGATGGGCTGCTGAGGTCCTGGGACTGTTACAAGTCTGGAGTGGCTGACAGTGCCTTTTCCATTTCAGACTGCGATAACGTCACGGAGGCCTACAAACAGGCCATGGTCATACGAGGCTCCACAGCAAGCTGAAGACCATGAATAAGGAAACTGATACTGACTAAAGAATTTTCTTTCAACCAGAATTTTTAAATGACTTTAACGTACTGTGGTCATGGAAGCCAAAGTGCATGATGTGGAAAATACCAGCGCACTGTAGAGATGATGATTCTGGATGACTTCAGGAATCGCACAGTACCAAAAAAAGGGAGGAGACGTGTTGTTGCAAAACTTGAAATCGTATTTGAGATGGTTGATTGATTTAAGGAAATGAGAACTGAGGCAATGCGATTACACAAAGGAGAAGCTACCGAGTGTCTTTTTCGAACGGCCTCATGAGGAGAGGGCGGCTGGTTGTCAGCCTGGAGTTCTGGTTTTCATTGTTCGAACTTGCTAGTCAATTCATTCACAACGAAACCAAAACACCAGTTTGAGATGGGACAACAGTACGTCAGAGACAGTAATTCGGGGGACATTTTTACAGCCACAGTAGATCTGATTGAATACAGCGGGGTGGGGGTTCAGGCTTTTTTTTTTTGGGGGGGGGGGGGGGTGGGGGAATATTTTAAGTTTGTGG
>VOQJ01011836.1:0-22677 GCA_015052665.1 Apistogramma diplotaenia | reverse complement strand
GTTGTGGAGAGATTTGGTGAGGGGGTCGTAGTAGAGTTTATGTTTCGAGGCGGGGGGGAGTGTAGCAGAATACTTTAAAGTCAGTGTGGTTTATTGTCAATAAGAGGGTTTGAGAAAGTTCAGTTTCAGTGACTGCTGTTTTGTAATTATCTGTGAGCATTATGTTTGTCTAGGTTAATGACAGCACAGTTTCAATGTTGGAATGACTTTCGCTTGTGGGTAGGGTAACATTTCATGGATACCAAAGAACAAATCTCAAGAGCTAAAAATCCCAGCAAAAAGTGCCAAGTTTTGATGTTTGTAACAGGGACTACTGACATTGTTTTTTTCTTTTCTTAATGTTTTTCCTGAGATGACTTGTTTGATGTTTGGATAATGACTTGAATAATAATAGTGACTCATCAGCCTAACCAGTCGAACCTGCTTTTGCTTGCTAGCGTGCGCTGATACAAGTGCACAGGTGGCCTTTGAGTCTACGTACACAGGTGTCGTTTAAAAAAAAAAAAAACATAGGTGGGGCTCACTGCATTATTTTATTTTTTTAATTTATTCACTGAAAATCGACACCATCATGTTCCCCAGCTAATTGCGGTTTGTTTATGAAGTATGCTGCGACCCGGCGACTCAAACAAAACTAGATTTCAAAATAAAATCATCAATTAGGCATGTGGATAATGATCATTAATTATAAGCTTGACAAGATATTTTCAGATACCTGGATGTATCAGGCCAGCCAGTACCTGAAATGGCACTTTCAGGCCACTGAAACCTGATACACCATTATTGCATCTGTGTCATTTGAGTATTATGCTCATGTAACAAAAACCATGTCGAAACAGCATGGTTCTGATGATTGAGGCTCATCAAGAATTGAAAGCCTGTTTGTATGTAAGAGGTTTTGTTTTTTTGGTCATTTTGAAGTTTTTCTGATTTCTGGAATCTGACAGGATTGTATTAAGAAGAAATTAAAATTCACTGATAACTGATCTTTGATTATTCAAGTGCGACAGGGAAAAATGTTGTCAGTAAGATCTTTTGGGTTTGTTTGGTTTTTTTTAATCATTTAATGTGCTTTTGTTTCTCCCTGTCCCCTATCCCAGATGTTTTAGATTTAAGTTAAACGGTGTCTGCCAAAGTCATTTATGTGACCGATCTGCCATGTTGTCCTTACTGGGATGAAGGAGTCAATAAAAAAAAACCCCACAACAAACAGCTGAGATGCTTGCCCGTGTTGTTAATGACTCGCACACAAATATTCATTGTTTTTGTTTCTCCTTTTCCTGTTTTTTGTTTTCATTCTCTCCTGCAGACTCTGGTGTTTTAAGGGAGTTTGAGAGTAAAGATGAACTATAAAAGCAGAATTCACGTGTTCTGTTCTAGGATCATAATTTAACTGGGGATGCGCCGATCCGATATTTGGTATCAGCCCGATACCAAAAACAGCTTTTCCTCTGTAACCACCATTAAACCTTTACTGGGAAACAGCTGGAGGTCCTTCATCAACCACCTGATCATCAAGTGAAGAAAAGAGAACTTTGTAGCTGCTCCATCCATCCAGTTTCTTTCACACAGTGGAAAAACGGCAGTACGGAAGTTAAAATATGCAGATGAACTGTTAATATGAAACAAGTACTTCTCATCCAATTACTCGAATAATCGATGGTATAATCTATAGAATACTCTATTACTAAAATAATAGTTGCAGCCTTAATGAAATTTGCAACATGCCGTGAGCCAATGCGTCACCTTCTCCTATAGGAACAGCATGCTTCAGGTGATGGAGCGATTGTTGTGTCACAGACTGTTGACTTATGTAAAATGGATCCAAGTGTAAAATATCAGTATTGGGCATAAAGTGGTATTGTGCCATCCCTAATTTTAACACTTGTAGAGCAATAAATAAAAATCTGAAGCAATAAAGTTGCGTTCACAAATCAATATTTATTACTGACATACAACAGGGAAACTAAAGATTTTAAATACTGAAAAACTCCACACCCTCCTTCTCTCCCCCCCGCAGAGGTCCGACTGATCTTCCAGGAAGGCTGACGCTATTTTCTGGAGAACTGGTTGGTCAGTAGGCGGTGATTTCACATCTGTTGATCTCATGTGAAACCAAACCTGCTCCAAAGAAGGTTAAGCTCACGGCATAAACCACTGTGGTAATGTACCCTGGTAAGATGTTAATCACCTTCGTAGCTCAGTAAACGCAGGGTTAATCCTGAAGTTACCTGAATATGCTTCGTAGTATAGAACTCCAGATGTTTCAGGACTCATTTAAACCATGTCTGCCAAAGTCAGTTCTATGGCTGATCTGCTACTGTATGTTGTCCTTACTGGGATGAAGAAGTCAATACAAAATAACATCAAACAACTGAGCTGCTGGCCAGTGTTGTTAATGACCTACATGCATTCACATTGTTTTGGTTTCTCCGTTTCCCCTATCCCGGATGTTTCAGGTTTACTTCAAACCATGTCCGCCAAAGTCAAAGTCATTCGTAAGACTGATCTGCCATGTTTTCCTTGCTGGGAAGAGAAAGTCAATAAAAAAAAAAAAAACCCAACAACTCAGGTGCCGGCTAGTGTTGTTAATGACCTACACACATGTTTTATTGATGGTTAACAGGATTGATTTGTAGTCTGCGCTGCTGAAACCGCAGACAAACTTCAAAATAAACCTGTCAACTCATTAGTGTTACACTTGCAAGAAGGTACAAATAAAATATTACAATTAAAATGTGCAATCACCGCTGTCAGGAACCATTCGGCTGTGTCACAACAGGTTGAACGGGGAATAAAACTACTTAAGCAACTGCAGAAAACACAGCAATAAAACAAGAATCTTAAACAAAGCGTGTAAAAAGAAAAAGACTAAATCGAAGTGCCACGTAGATGCATTTCTTCCATCTCATCGGGCCTTCTTGTTTCATTTCCTGGCCAGTCAACTTTTCATGGCAGGGAGGAGTGCTTCATTTTGATTTCCTCAGGTGGGGACGCTGGTGTCAGTACAACATCCTGAATGTCAGCAGGGGTGTAACTGATCTCTGATCCGTGTTCCTTTGGCTTGCAAACAGTATCCTTGAAACTGGAGGGCAGGCTGAGCTCTAACACAATCCTGAGCTGATCACAGCAGAGGCGCAGGGTTCTCTGTTCAGGGCCACAGTTCACATGAAAATAATTGTGAGTTTGTCAATGCTGACCAGGCTGCACACATAATCATGGATATAATGTTTAAAGATGTGTTTAGTGGTTTGTTTTCACTCTCTTTCTCTGTTTAATCAGAGATGACAAATACAACAGTCACTGTGGACCACGAGGTCAAAGTCAAAGGAGATACCGTCTGAAAACGTTAACCTTACCTGATCAGTGGCCAAAAGGTCGGCCAAAAACTCCATGACCGAATCTGAGGGGGCGTCTGCATCCAGCAGCTTTAACCTCTGCACGGCAATGCTCACACAGGCACACGCGAGAGTGGAGGGCAGGAACAATGAAAACCTGCATTCTGACGATTAAACAGGACGACTTTTTACTCAATTTTCTTCCTTTATCCACACAACAGTGAGAAAGTGAGTAGAAGAGGCGGCAGACAGATGGTTGCCACCACTGTAGACACACCTTTATGGATAAAGCCAAAAGCTTAAAAGCAGACACTTCCCAGAAATGAGATAATTTGATATCCTAAGGGTCGGCCATCCCACTCTTTGCTTGACACCTTTACGAATGGGTTAAAATGTCTCGTCTTTTTGTGGCGCCGGAATGTGTAAGTGTTCCTGAAAGAACGCCAACTAACTGTATCCGTGTCTAACCTACAGCTTGGGGCAATATTGCAGATAGAGTTGGGTGGGAAATGAGCCGGCTGAATAGCTGGACGCAGGTCTTTCATGGCAGACAATGCTGGATTACACAAACCCGGCTCTCGGCCTCCAGAATGAACCGCTGACACATCGTTAATCAGTTAGTGCTGTTTAGTGCCCATTGTTCACTGCTTAGACAGTCATTTAATGTCACAGGTACATTCGATGGTAAAATGTCTTAAAATTAAAACAAGATTTGTTTTTTAAATCAAAATGTCTTTTCCGGTAGCTGCCTGCCTTGAATTGAACATTTTACATCATCTTCACCTGCATTTCATGTGGGAAAACCATCTGGTGTTTAGGTAACTCAGTTATGTAACTTACCCGTGGTGGCCAGAGCGATGTAGGTGTGAACGTGCCTGCGCATGTTTCGAAGGTGGGTGGGTCGAACAAAGGGGAGAGCGTGAAGAATTGGCTCCAGGAAGTCAGAGGGGACCACGGAGGCCAGACACCACTCCAACCTGGACACCACCGCAAGCTCCCAGTGCTGCAACACACACACACATTCCTCAAAACCAGTCCACCATCAAAATCCCACAGCAGGGGGAACGCTCATTCAAATCAGCCCACAAGCGCTGGAACCCTAACCCCTCAGTCAAACCCCCGAGCTGAGGTTTTCCTGAACAGCCTGCACATATTTAGATGGAGAAGAGCACTCGATAGTGTGTTCCACATTAAACAAGGCTGAGAAAGAGAGTTGTATTAGTAGTGGTGATAGTGGTATCTAGCGGCATGCCTCTGCCAATCAGTCACGTTGCAGTTTACACCCAGTAGTTTATGAGGTGGGCACAAGAAGATTAGACTCACCAATTCAGCATCAGAACAAATATGAATCATGGTCGTCCCTTTGCTCCTGTTATGGTATCGAATAAGGCCCGGAGAAGCCTGTGACTTCGTTTAGCACTGCCCAAAACCCATTTCATGAGGTCACAGTGACATTTTGCCTTTCACCATCAGTTCATCCTTGAATCTGTGTCAGATTTAAAGAAATCCAATCAAATAAGTCCTGCAACGCTGCATTTACAAAGAACGGAAGGTTACAGCGAACCTGACCTTTGACTGCCAGAAGCAGAAAAAGTGCTCCATGCCCCATTATTTGAACCAATAATCAGCAATAAAAAGGGCTGAAGATTAACTTTAGTGGACCAAAGATGAACACGGTAACACCATTGGTTATTTTCCCATAAATCATATTCGTTCAGCTCAGTTTCATGAGGTTTTGTCCCCCAGGTTGTCCACGCTACACCTCCAATGCTGAGGGCCATATTGTCAAAACCCGCCCCACATTTTGGTCAAAATGAGTGTTTCTACCAAATTTGAAAATGTGCTCAAGAAATTCCTGAGAAACTGCATTCAGAAGAATAGTTTGCACTATTGCCTCACTGCAAGAAGGTCCTGGATTTGAATCCAGTCTGGGGGCTTTTCTGTGGAGCGTTTGCATGGGTTCTCTCTTTGTACTCTGGCTTCAGAGCTGGATAAGCAGAAGAAAACGGATGGCTGGAATTCAGAAAATTGTCGGGCCACTTGGCTACACATGCCAAGCAGGTTTGGAGGTTAAGGTCACATCTCCAGGAGGAGATGGATCCATAACATACATCTAAAACTATCGTGCGACCCCCAACATCCAGAACGTGTTGATGGCCAGTGACCAAAACAGGACATCCAGACATTTTTCCTATACAGGTTTTGGGGGATTTATATTTACAGGCAGGTGGTTTGAATGCTATGGCTCATCATGCCATGGCATTTAATTTTACTGTTCTGTAAAATGGGTTTTCTGCGCTGTTTGGAGGAAAAGAAAAAACAGAGCATGTTAGCTCGTTTAAAACATTTGATGTATTTACCAGGATGTCTGCGACTGGAATGGAGTTCTCTGTGTAGACACAAAGCTTGCTGGCGGTCAGGTGGACCGTTTCTCTCATTTTGGAGGCCAGGAACAGGCAAACTGCCCCTAACAGCTGCAGGTTTTTCGTCTCAATGGAAAAACGGCTCACGTAACAGTCCAGGTAACGCACCGCCTGCGGAAACACCTCCTCCTCGCATTTCTGCTCCTCACACACCTGTCAGACAGTAATCAGGTTCATCTCACGCCAGCCATGTGGATAACTGACTGTCTCACTGATGGCGTGTATACCTGAAACATCCACCCAGCCAGTATCCTCCTCATGTTCGGCTGGATTTCTGTCTGCGCCCCGCCAAAGGGGGAGGTCACCTGGCTGGCCTCCTCCAAGGCCCGCAGGTTGTGGAGCACTCTGAGGTCGCTGGTCACAGCGTAGTCGCTGCCCGCGCGGATGACTACAACCTGCTGCATTTCACTAACATCTCCCACCTCTGAATCAACTTGGAAGCCCTCCATTTTCAGTGAGCCAGTTCGGTTCCGGTAAGCTAACGCTAACTCCGGGCCGTAATGGCGTCCATTCCGCTTTTAGCTAGCTGCCCAGAAGCGGCTCGCATTACGCACTTTTCAACATTTATTTTTTTGCTTTCATCCAATTTTATTAAAAATATTACCTTAACCACAGATCATTTAAAATGCAACTTAGCCCTCACTAAATAAAGAACAATAAATGGAAATTCTTTCACAATTTATGATCAGGCTTAATGTTTTTCCAGCTCATTGTGTTATATTTGCGTTTTGTCTAATCTCCTTTACCATTTTAAAATGCATATAATTTTTTGCCCTCAAAAATATTATTTCTTACCGGAATTCATGACCTTTAAATAAAAATCCAAATTTGTAGTTTCATGTAGAAACAACCTTTTCTGTTTTAACAATGAATGACATTCAATGACCAAAAACAAGAAGTGTAGCAAGACTTCATTAACTAGCCTTATAGGCTAATTCAGTGCTACAAATGTGTGAAGTTACTTAAAGTTTAAAACTAGAGGCAGTTCTACCTGTTAATCCAACATACTGAACATATTACAACTGCAACAGAGCTCTTAACAAGGTATAAGTAATAAATGGACATTGATGGCCAATTTTTAAGAATTCAGTTTGTTTTTAATAACTTTTTTGCTTCAAAGCAACATAATTAGTCTTATTTAGATGAACACAGAAACCAGTCTTTGTATGCTCACATAACTGCCCATGTGCATCGGTAGGGAAGCATCATAGTGATGTGCACTTTTAAATGTGCAAACGCCAAGAGACTGTGATCTCTGCAAACTGTCCAATCATAGGACGACAATAACAAGGAAAATTCAAGATTCTTTTCAAGCTGCAGAAACATTACTGAGGAAGAAAACTAGACTCAGTCCATTTCAACTGTAACAGGGAGCCCGATTTCAATGTCCCTCGATTCAGAGTTCTGCAGCTCCCTGCGGATCTCTGCAGACATCGGTGGGTGCATCTGTATCTTCAACAGCTCCAGCAGCGCTTCCTTCTGTTCGGACGCCAGGTCAGCCTTGTAGCGCTGAGCAAGGGTGAGTAAACTCTGATGCCACAGGACAGGAAGCTCGCGTTTTTCACTGCGGAAGGACAGGAAGTGGGCCACCAATGCATCTAGAACACGGAAAGGCAGGGCGTATTTCTTGTCGAGCAAGAGGCGCAGGAAAATGCTGTTGGCACCATTATACTCCATCTCTGCCAACTTGAGCATTGCAGCGCTGAAAAACAAGAGAGACTGTGCATGTTAGATATCCCTGAACCTGATGTAACCTGCACTACACAATACAAGTCTTTCATGAGACATGTGTCTATCTGTGTACGTCAGTGAGAGGAAGCCTCACCTGGAGTGCAGCACAGGGATTGAGCACTTTGTGAGGATACTCCCGATGATGATGGCTTCCCTGAGAGTGCACGTCCCGGATTCACACAGAGGAATCAGGATACCTGAGAGACAAGTGGAGGAAAAAACTATTAAAAGACTGAAATAAAAAAATTTTTTAGGCTTAAATAATAAATGAATTCTTTTACCTATGATGGTATGTGAAAAGAGAAAGTTTTTTCACCCTGTGACTGAAGATATTTCAACCTTAATCCCAAATATCCTTTAAAAAGGTATTTTTTGTCTGTATCTGTGTTTTTTTTTTTGTTCCTTCTCTTATTGCTCAGCCACCGTGAAGTAAAACCAGGATGGCAACCTCCTTGAGACCAGAAATACATTTTAAAAAATACAAACAAAAATCAGCATTTGCCCAGTTGTTAAACTGATTTTTTCCCCCCTTTTCAGAAACCAACAGAGAAACATTGCAGTAATCCAACTTTTTTCACAAGGGGACTGAACAGGTCACCTGGTGGGAGGCGACATCTCCAAGTAACCGCAGTCTGACTCGGACTGACTACAATTACTCTCAGATAAGTTGGTGAAGGTTTCCAAATCACTGCTTCCTCATTTGTAAACACAGGCAGATTTCCAACATCTTGCAATCAGTTTGAGTCAGACTGTGCTTCTCGGCACAACTCATGACATCTTTTTCCAACAGAGGACTCATCTGGTTGTATTCTGTTCATCTTCCTGTAGTAAAGCGAGGCTGCCGAGTGCCTGCGTCATTTTGAAGTTAGACTGTCATCCTGCAGCTACGTCTACGTCCTCCACAGTTGTGTCACCATTTATGGAGAAAATTTAGAATTTCTCCTTCATATTTTTGAGGTAGTGGCTGGACTGAATGTAAACAGTTAATGTGAATTTCTGTTTATTCTGCGTATGTAGACAGCAACAGATCTGCAAAAAGTGGCAACAAATTTTCTATTTTCACTGCAGTTAATTGCCATATTAATACAAACAGGCTGTATTTGCCAACTTGACCCCATTCAGTCTCAGACTGATAGCAGACTAGCTGTCACAGGGTAAAAAGCAAGGAGACGGAGAACCGGGCTCGGGGAGGGGCAATCATCTGCTGCAACAGGTTTAGGGTGAGGGGAGGGAGACGGGACAAAGGATACACTGTGGTAGAGAACAATAATAAGTAATGATTAAATGCAGAGTGGTGCATAAACACAGAGTTAAAACTGGTGAGTTAAAAATACTCAGTATGTCATGGGAACCCCCCCAGCAGCCTAGGCCTTTTGCAGTGTAACTAAGGGATGGTTCAGGTCACCTGATCCAGCCCTAACAATACACTCAATCAAAAAAGGAAAGCCTAATCTTAAATAGAGAGGGTGACTGTGTCCCAAATCCAAACTGGGAGCTGGTTCCACAGAAGAGGGGCCAGAAAGCTGAAGGCTCTCCCTCCCATTCTACTCCTAAGTATCCTAGCAACCACAAGTAGTGTAAGCCAACAGTCTGAGAGCAATGTGCTCTCAGGAGAGATAAAAAGTGACTCCAAGGTTCCCCACAGTGTTACTGCTCACACCTCTTCATCTTTGAATTCAGGTGTTTTTGGTCCCACTTCTACAGGTGTATAAGCTCAAACACCCAGCACTTTACAAACATTTGTGAAAGAACGGGTCCTTCTAAAGAGCTCACTGAATCTGAGCATGCTACAAGTGCAACAAGTCAGTTCATGAGATAGTTTCCCTCCTAGATATGCCAGCTATTAGCTGGTACCACAGCAGCTCAGCCATAAAGTGCTAGATCGTGTCAGGTTTACAGAGCGGGGTAGCTGAGTGCTCAAGGGCATAGCGTGTAAAAAATAAAAAGTAAAATTACTGACACTGCTGATATAGTACCTTCAGAGCTCCAGGTACCAGTCTGAGGTAGGGCACCTACGCCCGAAACGTTACTCTCTTTTTTTTAATTAAATTGAAAATAGAATTTCTTTTAGGTGTGCAGATGTTTTTTCATTTTCACACTGTTGACTGTGGCAGCAGCTTCATGGCATGGGTTTCCATGGCTGAGCAGCTCCTGTAGATGTAATGTGGAGATGGAATGGAAGTGACAAACTTCCCCTTTTACATGTTTTTTGACTTTAATGACCCAGGATTTTGTACGCTGGCACTCACTAACTTAAGTGTAACTCAGCTCAGTACATTTATATAGCACCAGTACACAACTGGTGTCTAGGAATGACACTGATTTACATTATTATATCATTACTGTTGTTGTTTCTGTTGTTTTCTTGCTCCGTTTAATACTTTGAGCTGCATGTGTGTATGTAATCTGAATCTAAGTGTTTATATACAAGTTTGCCTACATAATAAATAAATTATGTTAAAAATAATATTTGAAGCTTTTTAACACATTATTTCAGGGCCTTCAAAGGTTCCATCAAATTTATCAGAAAATATTTGGCCTTTATGCAAATGAAATGAGCACCCTCACTCTGCTACATGGGTTATAAAATGTATTTGTTAGCAACACTGCCACACAGTGGTGAGGCCTTACATTACCTTTTGTCAGAATATAGGGCAAAGGATGTTTGGGGAAAATAGTTCCTTCAAACTGGGACAATTTGTGAACACAAAACTGACAGGATTACAGGGAAAAAAGTATCTTCAACAATCAGTTCTGAATGTATGAAAGATGGCTTGACCCAATTAGATTTGAGTGTGTTAATTACTTTGCTGGTCTTATTTACCCTGTGGACACTGCCTAATCCTCCGTCAGGGTCCTCATAATCAAATTTCTAAAATTAGTGCAGAAATTGGAAACGTGACATGTCCCAGAAAGCCCGTTTTCTGCAACGCAACAAGCTTCCAGATCCGCTCAATCATTTATTTACTTTACCCACTTCTTTTTTTCCCCCCCCGAGGGTTACATGCAACTGGAGCTCAGCCCAGCACTCGAAGGGCATTTAATCAAACATCAAACAATATCTAGTAATGCCCAGCGTGGTGGGGACTGTTACGGGCCTGAGACAGACGCAGCTGTAGGCAAAACTAACTGAAACATTACGAGTGAACCCGTTTCTTTGATTTCCACAGACTTAAAAAAAAAGAAAACCAGTCAATGCAAAAGTGTCGGCACCTTGCTAAATTAGTACTTAGTAACTGCCATTTGGCAAATGTCACAGCTTTAACTTTTGACCTTGAGGGCCAGTCTGATGTCTGTGTTGGATCACTCGTTATACAAACTAGTCTTATTTCAGTTTCACATTCTTGACTTAATGCATCGATTTTTGAGTGCAAAATGTGTTAAACGTTAATGAAATTCATTCCTCCCCGCACTGAGACTGACTTAAAAAGATGACGCCTGCCTTACTTAGGCTTGTGGATCAACACTGCACAGCAAAACACTGACTGCTTCAATTCTTGCAGCTGCTCTGCAATCATGTGGGTATTTTGCTTTCTGCCCAACATATGTGCAAAGGAATTCCTTTCAGAGTCTTAACTTCACAGAAGCCTTTTCCTCCCATTTCTTACAGATATTTCAGACAGCTGCTGCTGCAGGTTTCTCCTCTCTTGCAAACACATTGAAAACCAGCACCACTGCATAACAATGAGCCACGAGATTAGTTTCATTATCACTGATATGCAAATTATCATGACCATTAATCAGTGGCCATGGGCCCTACTCAGAGAGAACTGGGGAATGGCTGTAATCGCAGCGATGTAAGATGAAAGGAAAGATATACTCTTAGGCTTTCTCCTCAGTTCGCAGACTCTCTTTTTTTCACATCAATGACCTCCTCGACTACCCACTCATGCCAGCGTTCCTAATCGTTAAAAGAGAGGCCACTAGCCCGTCGGAATAAATCCTCTTGGCACTTCACTGTGTACAGCGTTTGTGCCGGGGCACCAATTTTTGATGTAGCATGGTTTAGGGTTTGAAAGCCACAGACATGTGGTGTTTTGAAAATATGCATCTCAGTATCTCAGCTGAGATGAATAAGGGCTCACTAATGGTCTTCCCTTAGGCAAAAAACATTGGTTTAAATTCCTTGAATTAAAGCTGAAAGTCTTCATTGTTCGATTTAAGATCCACTGTGGTGGTGGTAAAAAAATTTAATCACCAAGAAACTGGTCCAAATACATGCAGACCTAACTGTGCACTGAGGCATTCCAAGGCCAGCTGAAAGATGTAATCTCTCCAGCACGATGCTAGGACATGCCTGACCCAAGAGGAGCCCAGGAGGCATCCAAGTCAGATGCCTGAACCACCTCAACTGGCTCCTTTTGATGTGGCCCACCATCCTTTGGAGGAAGCTCCTTCCCACGGTTTTTAATTCACAAGCTCATTCTTTCAGTCACTACCCAAAGCTCGTGACCACAGGTGAGGGTAGGGATGTAGACTGACCAGTAAACAGACACTCGGTTCAGAAAAGAGAAACAAGGGTTATTCCAGTAGGCATCCAAGGCAGGAACGAGTTAAAACTGATAATAAATCTGCGTCTGACCTTTAAACCATGCTCCTGGCTTGAACAGGGCCTTCTTCAGGGCGCTGTAAAGGTGAAAGTTGAGTCGCTTGTATTCTGCGATATCGTCCCGTACTCGAGGAAGTAGCACCAAGTTGTAAAATCTCTGGGCCATTCGCTCTTTCAGGTTGGATGAGAATATTCTTTAAGAAAAACAAGGAAAAATACTTGAATACTTTACTAAATACTTTAGAATATCACATCAGAATATCCACAAACCGCGTCAACTGGAAGTTTACCTCGTTGCCTGGTACATGGCAGCTGCAGTCCAGGTGTCGGGATCGGTCAAATACAAAACCTGTTCCCAGTTTGAAAGCGCCGGGATTATTTTAAAAGCCTTTGGCAGTTTGCCGCTGCGGTATTTTGACAGAACCTGAAGCACAAAAAGATAAATGACAATCATAAACACCTCTCCATTTACAAAAAGGCACTTAATATACTAGTGACATCATCAAAATCTCCCTCTGCTCCTCAGCTGGGTTCATATGAGTAACTGCTTGCGCCAGTGTGTGAATGTTCATGTTCTGCACTTAGTACTTCAGGGTTTCCTTGAATTTGTCCCCCACTTGATCACCTTTGAAGAAAACTTACCTTACCGACACCTCTGTACACTTCTATTATTCTCGGGTCCAGCTGTGGCATCGGACACCCCGAAACCTCTGACATCACCGTTCCCACCTCCGTCTGCTTTTCCGTGATCTTTTCCATGATGATGTCGGCTAAGGTCCGTCTGTGAGAATCAGAAAGATACGAAACAAAGTGAAGGCTTCACTGAGCTCACAGCGCACGCTAAGATTAAGTCAAAATGATGCTGTAGCTTACCTCACTGGTGGGTTTTTGTTCATGAACATCTCGATGGCCTTCTCATCTTCAGGGTCAACAATGATTTCTTTGTCACACTCAGCATCACCGGGATCTGCTGCTCCCAGCGACGGCCACTCTTCATCCGAGTCTGCATCCTGGGAGGTGGGCCCTGAAGTACAAGACAGAGATGGCTCATTAGAAGGTCACACAAATGATTTTGGGTGTAAACCTTTCAGTCAAGTTACAATCGCAAGGAAAGGTTTTACACTATAATAACGATTCTGTTCTGTGGAAAAACCTGTGGGTCATTCTACAATTGGAGGACAACTCAAGCTTCAATAATTGTTATGTGCTTAAAAAAATACAAATATTAAGTTTATTCAGCATCAAATGCATACTTTACATACTGTGGAAAGTAAAGGCTAGGATAAATACATTTTTATAAAAAAAGGAAGTAAAACTTTTGGTCACAGTGACACCTCAGAACAGATTGGAAAAATACTAAATATGTGAAAGAGAACAATGGCATTTTGTGGGGTTCTCAAGAACTGTTTTGTATTTTAAATATTATTTTGGAACCACTTTTTCAGCAGTCAGGTTGACATTTTGTCTCGGGTCAGGAGTAATTCACACAGCAAATGTACGTTTTTGAATTTTTCAAATTCTTGTGTAAGACAGAAAAAGTCCTGCAATTTTTTGAATAACACACCTGTCACCTGTGTTAAAGGTTCCTTCACTAACTCATGCAGTCTTAAAACTGCTCCATTACTGCTGGCCAGACTCCTAATATCTGCTAATTTAATGAACAACATGACTTCAATCCAACATTACCGAGAACGGTGACGGGCGCTTTCTTCTTCTCTGGTGCCAGCCCATATTCGGTCTGGAGTTCCTCTTGTTGAATGCGGGCTTGCTCTAAGATTTTCCGAGACAAACGCTCGTCTACGTACTTGTCGTCGCTTTCTTCCCGAGTGTCTCTGCTCTTGACCCGGCCTTTGGCTCGGACAATGTCCGCCTGCAGGATCTGGTCGGCCAGCGGTACCCCCGCGGCTCCGCTCTTCTCTCCTCCACCTTTGGACCTTTTGACTTTCGGCATCGCTGCGGTTTTACTTCGGCTGTAACTACGGTGTGGATGCTTCTGTTGGCATGGGTAAGCTACAGTCCAGACTTTTCCAAACACTGTAAACACTCACTGCTTCTACACGTGCGGAGGGTCCAGCATGAAGGAAGTGACGCAACGCACGTACGTAACATCCGGCTTTCTGTGACCACTTCAGAAAAAAGAAAAGAAAAGTCAGGATACTGTTTCAGCATGAATCCTATAATTATTATCCACCACTATCAATTATCAATAATGTCCTTTGACAATTTTAATTATTCAGTAGTTTTCTTTAACTTTACCGGAAGTTGTTTTTTTACCCGGAAGTGCTCAAACGCTGTACAATTGAAAAGAGGCAAAACATCAATGGGTGTTACTTGGTAAGATGATTTTTAAAGCTACTTTTGATTTTCAATCAAACCCCCACCAAATAAAAAAAACTTTTTTTCTCATTTAGCAGCGGAGCATCTTTCCGTTTCCTTTAACTGTACTGATATTCGTCACACAAAAGAAAACGTGTGATGGCTGCTGAAATCCTCCGTTTTCTGTACCGTGCAGTGTGTGCCAGGTGCCGGTGGCGGAGGGGAAGAGCGTGCAGCAGACTGTGGACATGCTGCACAAAAAGCTGGAACAGCTGGGTGCCGTGAAGCAGGGCAGCTTCTGCGTGGACTGTGAGACGTATCATGCCACTGGAAATTCCAGCGGTAATATATATAATTTTTTTGTTTTTCAGTATTATAATTCACTTGAAATTTTTACATTAACATTCGCCTAGGGTGACCAGATGTCCTTCTCATCCTCCTCTGTCACACCAACCCTCAATGTGCTCCTTCATTACATCCATAAATATGTTCAAACATAGTGCAAAGAGAACCTGCAATATTTTAAAACAGCTGTTATTTTTTTAATATTAAAGATTTCCCTAATTTCTTGCCACAAAGGGAGGAAAAAATAACAACTCAACTGCCAAATTGGTATTTTTGACTAAGAATTTCACAATTGGTTCATCCCTTTTATGTACATGCACTCTTATGATGTTGTGGGCTAATTTGTACTATATAAGTAAATTATGTTTTAGCCTTTCTTATGCTGTAATACAGTTATGGTCAGAAGGTTGCATATGCTCTTCAATGATTTATTTGAACTGTTCATTTTTCATCTTTAACGACTCAATGAGTCAAAAGTTTACATATTGGGTCAACCACTTTTGATAAGTGGTGCTGAATGCCCAACTATGTGTTTTCACTTGGCAAGGTCAAGGTCTGTTGCACTATATAACCAGAAGTATTTGCTTTCCACAAGGTTTAGGAGTGTGTTTATGGGAATTTTTAACCATTCTTCCAGAAGCACATTTTTGAGATCAGACACATGTTGGACGAGAAGGCCTGGCTTGCAGTCGCCGCTCTAATTCATCACAAAGGTGTTCTCTCAGGTTGAGGTCAGGACTCTGTTCAAGTTCTTCCACAGCAAACTCGCTCACCAGGGTCTTGGCCTTGCTTTGTGCATTGATGTGCAGTTAGAACAGGAAGGGGAACATCCCCAAACAGTTCCCACAAAGTTGAGAGCATGAAAATTTCCAAAATGCTGAAGCATTAAGAATTCCTTACACTGGAAATAAGGGTCCAACCCCAATTTCTGAAAAACAACCCTACACCATAATTCTCCCTCACTCAACTTTACACTTGGAACAATGAAGTTAGATAAACACAGTTCTTCTGGCAAGCACCAAACCAGGACTCATCCATCAGATTGCCAGACAGAGAGGTGTGATTCATCACCCTAGAGAACACGTCTCCACTGCTCTGGAGTCCAGTGGCGACATGCTTTACACCACTGCATCTAACATCTTGCGTTGCGCTTGGTGATGTAAGGCTTGGCTGCAGCTGCTTGGTCATGGAAACCCATTCCATGAAACTCTCTACACACTGTTCTTGGGCTAATCTGAAGGCGACGTAACGTTTTGAGGTCTGTGCTAATTGACTGCAGAAAACTGACGACCTCTGCGCACTATGCACCTCAGCATCTGGTCAACCCACTCTAATTTTACACGGCCTACCACTTGATGGCCGAGTTGCTGTCATTCCCAATCACTTCCACTTTCTTATAATACCACTAACAGCTGACTGTGGAATGTTTAGTAGTGGGGAAATTTCACAATTAGACTTGTTGCACAGGTGCATCACGGCGCAACACTGGAATTCACTGAGCTCCTGAGATCGACCCATTCTTTCACAAATGTTTGTAGAACCAGTCTGCATGACTAGGTGCTTAATTTTAAGAACCATGGAAACGATTGAAACACTTGAATTCAATGATTTGGACAGGCGAGTGAATACTTCTGCCAAGGTCTTGAAGACCCAAACCTCAGATGAGAGGAGAAATTGGTTAGGATGTTCATGAATAACCCAGGAACCGCAAAGTTTAAAGCCTGCCATGAACTGGAAACTGCTAGGACACCAGTGTCACTGTGCACAGTGATGCTAGTTTTACATCTCCATGAACCGAGAGCGTGACGATCAAAAATGAAGCCCCTGCTCAAAATTCATTCAGGGTCCACTGTAGTTTGCAGCTGCCCACACGGACAAACCAAATGCCTTCTGGAGAAAGGTTTCATGGTCAGACGAGACAAAGACTGAACTTTTTGGCCACGATGACAAGAGGCATGTGTGGAGGAGTAAAGGGGGAGGCTTTCAAACCTAAAAACAAGGAATATTTAACCAAATATTGGGGCAGTTTGAGCCCGAATGCATACTTTTGACCCGAAGTGGATTAGAAAAAGTCCAAAATAGATTCAAATTTGTGCACCCAATTCTTGGTTTTATAAAGTAATTAAAGATGCATGCTGTACAACAGTTCGGTTCTTTTTCCAGGGTCGTTCAAAGAAATCATTACGAGCCCAAAATGAGTCATGCCCATGATGAGTGGATGTAAACTTCTGACCATAACTGTGGCTGCCTACATTCATTAAATCAAGTAATAAAAACTATATCTGACGGTTAAGTGTTGCCTGTTGTTACAGGTCAGCCCTCCAAGCTCTTATATGTGATGCACAACTCTGAAATTCCCCTGAGCTGCCTGGCTCTGTTTGAAGGTGGACCTTGCCTAATAGCAGATGCAAATTTTGACGTCCTCATGGTGAAGCTGAAAAGTCACTTCCAGAACGCCAAGGGACACAAAGTGGAGTCTCGCGGTTCAAGATATCGATACTGCGACTTCTTGATAAAAGTTGGTACGGTGACGATGAGCTCCAGTGCCAGAGGGATATCAGTAGAGGTAAATATATGTGGTCTGATATAATCCGTGAGAGAGACACATCTCCCTGCTCTGCGAGGCACTAACTCCTGGTTCGTTTCCTCAGGTGGAGTACTGCCCTTGTGTTGTTCCTGGGGACTGCTGGAACCTCATGAAGGAGTTTATGCAGTCCTTTCTCGGCCCCAGTGTCCCTGAACTGCCATCTGTGTTTGCCGCCAAGCCCGAGGGACTTTTTGCACCAGCAGACTGTGTTGACACCATGACTCAGTACCTGGAGTTGTTCAACAAACTGCGTAAACTCCAAATTCCCGGAAGTAATGTACGCTGAGTCTGTGACAGAGATAATCTTTTTTTTTTTTTCATGTTTGTACAGATGTTTGTATATTTCCAGTTTTGAAAGCCTGAGGCTTAAATTGTAATTTACAGAACTACACATTTGCATTGGACCCACATACTTAATGAAATCATCTTGCAATAAAGGGACATGGTGAAGACAGAGTCTGAGCATTCGTACTGTGATGCCCTTTAAATGGTGCGTGTTTATCTATCTGAGTACTGAAACAGTATTCATTGATTTCCTACTAGTTTACACAGGCATACACTGATGTATCAGCTGGACACTGGCCTGGTTGACTGCCATCAATGAACTGACAACACTGATGGGAGTGGTTGATGTTTATCTATTGTGTCATATGACTTTTGTGCTGGCTAAATGTTTAAAGATGGCGCAACAAGATTTTTTTTAAAAGTTCACTTTTTTTTTTAATAATTAAGATTTCTTTGTTTTCCTTTGCAGAAACAGAGGCATGAATAAAGGAAACATTGGCTATGGGCCCAGAATTGCATAGTCAGTTCAATCCCTAGTGGCTGAATTAATCTTCCAGTATTAGATGGAGGCTAATAAGGAAGACTCATGTTTAAATGTGTAATAACATTACACTGGAAATGCTTTATTGAATTATGGGGATGTATCTGAACAGAGACCTGAGGGTTACAGTAACTTAGACTGTTTATTGATGAATGAAAAAAATAAGTTTGGCTAATTAGCTGTTTTAGTCAAGCGAAATTGACCGAAACACTGGATGTAACTTTCAAAACCTGAGAACTTAATATTGCTTATGTTATAAGAAATGATTCCTGAGCAGCAGGGAGTGTTATCCTGCTGAATGAGGCCACAGCCATCAGGGAGTACTTTCTATTAAAGAGTAAATGGTGACGATGCTTAGGTAGGTGATCCATGTCAAAATAACATCCGCATGATGACAGGACCCAGATTCAGATATGGCTCTACTGAATACCGAGTGTGATCTTTCAAATCTGATAGTATATCCAAATGTTTAAAAGCTTTACACTTGTATGGCAAAGTTAGGAAATCTCTCATTTTATAACTGCAACCCACAAAAACTTTAGTTGAATACCGTATATTTGTTCCAGAAAGCAGCTTTTTTGTTTTGTTTTCTTTTACTTGAATTACAGTGATTTGCACTGACGGAGGCCAAGTCTAGATTTTGAAAAAAGTCCCTCCCCACGACAGCATCCAAAGAAGATGCGGCTAATACGGTGCTTAAAGCTACACACACACCTCACGTGTTTTACCAGATTAACACAACCCAGCTGATACATGGCGGGCACGGGGTTTAACGGGGACACCGGGGGTCAGGGGTAGCAGTTGTCCTCTTATCCCGGTTTCCACTCCAGCCTCGTTTATTGTTCCATGTGGCCGCCGGTGGGTGGACGGACGGACGGTCCATCCTGCTGCCTGTTGTTCAATCCTTCCGCCAATGAGAGCCCGGCTGCCGCTCAGCCCCAGTCCAATGAGAGCGGCGGGGTCTGGGCTCGGATCGAGAGTTGGGTTGTTCAATCTGTGAGGAGGACAACAAGCAGCTCTCCGAGTGTACCGGATGGATGGATGCTGGCGATGGTAACGTTACCCAGCTTTACCATTATTAAGATGTTGCAAATGTAGTGAGGAGCACGAATTGGGCCGAGTGCTGCTGCTGTCGCTGTCCGTAGTTGTGTTTCAGCAGCCGGCTTTCTGCGGTTGAATGTCACCGGGGAGTTTTTAAACGATTAACGGCGCAGTTTGCTAGCTTTAACGTTAGCGACCGACGGCAGCCGTTAGGTTAACTTCGATTGTCCTCAACAAACAGGTTAGCCGCGTAGCTAATGCTAGCCACTGTGGCGAGCTGATAATGCAAATGTTAGCTACTTGGTGCCAAGCGAATAATCCGTGTTTAACTCGGTGCGTTATTAGGTGAGACACAGCAAAAGGGGAGGGGGTAGGGCAGGCAGCGCTAACCCTGCGCACAGCCGCCGTGGCTAGCGGTTAGCGGCGGCAGCTAAGTTGCTGCCTGCTGGGCTGTCTCGGACCAACAAAGTTATTGGATGTTCCTGGAGAGTCGCTCTCTGGCTGTTCTTTGTTCTGGCTCAACATGGTGATGGTGGGGTAGCCTAGCATGGCGTTAAGAGCCAGCCTGTCTGAGCCAGGCAGCGTCCTTTTAAACACGGACAGCCACAGTGGAGATATAACATTTGTGAATATCAGATGCAGGAGTTGGACGTTTAACTTGCAGCGTGCCGCAAAGCATGGCATGCAACTAATAAAAACCAGTTGCGCCGGCCTGAAAGTTGATGTTGTCTGTATTATTATTATTATTATTATTATTAAGTAGTGGATCATTTACACAAAGAGAAACAAAAAGAGAGTGCTGTAGCACAGCGCTGGTACTGGTGAGGTACATAATTACATGGATTAACAATATTATTTAATAGACGGACACACAATCGTGTCATCATTTCTGCCTGAAAGCTCAGTTTTTAATGTTTCCCCCCGATTAAATGGTCACTTGTTGATTTCTTTAAAAAAAAAAACAGCACCATAACAGTTCATTTTTTAAGTGTAATTCCTGTAGCTATCAATCATTTGTCGTGTTTGTTCATACTAATGCCAGCCCACTGGAGGAGATTCCCACAATAAAGCCCACTTCCTGTGCTGTTTGCTCATGTTATATTTGAGTGAAGGGCAACATTAAATTGTTTTCTTAAGAAGTTTTGTTGATGTTTTCAAAGTATATGCTTTCTGTCTGTTTTAAAGTCAGATTTTTTTTTTAGTAGTTGAAAATGTTGGGTATTTGTGATGTGGAGAAGTGTGTGATCTCATTTTTCTGTTGTTTGAGGGGGGGGGTTGCTTTGTGTGTTTTTGATTACAACTTTCATCCTTCTTTCTCAGACTCTCCCTGGAGGTGCTGGTGGTGACGGTGGGCATGGGTGATTGAGCTGAACTGTCCTGTTGAGTTCTCTGCAGATGTTGTGATGTGTTGTCCGGATTTTGATCACCAAAAACGACTTTTACAGTTAGTACGCCTTTTTATATTGTGAAACTTTTTATGCACTTCAGTGTGTGCATGCTTGTACATTAGAAGCGTAGTAAAAAAGCACTGGATTCTGTACTCAGCTCCTAATCTTGCTTTATTTTCTTCCCTCTATAGGATGAGTTGCTGTTTGGCTACAGGACGTGTGTCCTATCACTGAGGCCACATGTGTATCTGGAGCGATGGATCGTTGTAAGCACGTGGGACGCCTTCGTCTAGGCCAAGACCATTCGATCCTTAATCCGCAAAAATGGCACTGTGTCGACTGCAGCACCACCGATTCAGTGTGGGCCTGCCTCAAGTGCTCCCACGTGGCCTGTGGACGTTTCATGGAGGAGCACTCACTCAAACACTTTCAGGAGTCGCACCATCCACTGGCTATGGAGGTTCGAGAGCTGGATGTTTTCTGCTTTGCCTGTGGAGACTATGTACTCAACGATAACGCAGAGGGTGACCTCAAACTCCTCAGAGGGGCCCTCTCTACTGTTCGTAGCCCAGGTAGTCGCTCGCTGCGCTCTTCAACCGGGGGGGACTGTACTCCCTGGGTTGGGGAAGGTGGGCCGCAACCCCCCATGCAGCTGGCCTTGCGGCACAGGAGGAAAGCGCTCCTGGGGAAGATGCTCCAGATGTGGATCAGCAAACATCAGGAGCTCCAGAATCAGCGTAAAGAGAAACTTGAGGAAGCTCGAAGACAAAAGAAAGAGGTGAAAAAGAGACTCATGGAAGAACTTGGTAATGTTCCTCCTAGAAAGAGCGCTAGGCTTCTTACTCAGGCGCCACGTTCAACCATCACACTCATTCCTCGCAAATTTCGCGACCCTCCAGAACGCCTACCTCCTCCTCCTCCTCCCCCCAAGAAGCCTTCACTTTTAACCCTGTCCCGCAAGACTTCTCAGAATGGCAGAGCTGCCAAACTGAGACGGTACTACTCCACACATGCAGTCACACGACGGAGACTCGCTCCAGGTGTCACTGGTCTGCGTAACTTGGGGAACACATGCTACATGAACTCAATATTGCAAGTGCTGAGCCACCTGCAGAAATTCAGGGAGTGTTTTCTCACTTTGGACCTGTGTGAGACTGAGGAGCTACTGGCCAAGACCAATCACTCCCAGGGGATGAAGGGGGTGGCAGGAGGTGTAGTCAGCAGTGGTAACACAGCACTGGCAGAAAACCCTCTTGGACGTATGGGGAAGGCGGGTTGTTGGAATTTGCCCGTGGGCAAAAAGGAAAGCGTCTCGCCTGCTCCTCGCTGCTCCACCCGCCAGCAGATGTCTCTGTGCCATGAGTTGCATACACTTTTCAGGGTCATGTGGTCAGGCCGGTGGTCTTTGGTATCTCCCTTTGCCATGCTGCACTCTGTGTGGAACCTTATCCCAGCTTTCCGCGGGTATGACCAGCAGGATGCCCAGGAGTTCTTGTGCGAGCTGCTGGACAAGGTGCAGCAGGAGCTGGACACAGAGGGGTCCAAACGGCGGATAGTTATCCCCATCACAAAGAGGAAACTATCCAAGCAAGTGCTAAAGGTTCTTAACACCATCTTTCACGGGCAGCTACTCAGCCAGGTGAGACTTCTAGCTGTGTGTGTTTGAAGTGTGATTGTCTCGGCACATGCGATCACTCTTCTCCAGTGTTTTGTACATTATTCTGTTTGCACATTGTATGCAAAGGCAACGTGAGGCGGCAGATAAACGACGGCCACTAACACCAGTCGGGTTGGGGGTTGGCTTCACTACCATGTGGGCTGAAGTGCTTTTAAGCAGAGATTATACTCTGTGTTAGCAGTCCAGCTCCAGTTAAGCCAAGTCTATAGTTACCACATTGGTTGTTGTGGGCACCTACTGTGATGTCATCACATTCCTATAACCATTTAGCGTGAATGAGGAGGACCTGACTTGCTGCAGTCTTCTCCTCAACAATAGCTGCCACCACTCAGCATCAGGGCCAGTATAAAAGTAGAAGCAGGAAACAAAACAGCACGCCCACCCCCCCCCCCCCCCCCCCCCCCCCCCACCCCCCCCACCCACCCCCCCGGCCCGCGCCCCGGCGGGCGCAGAGG
>VOQJ01011835.1:10167-22240 GCA_015052665.1 Apistogramma diplotaenia | reverse complement strand
GTGGCTTTTATCCTTTATTTTTTTTTTTTTTTTTTTTTTTTTTTTTTTTTTTTTTTTTTGGATTAAAGCTTAAATTCTGCACTTGAAACACACATCGACTGTTTGATTTGAAAACCCACTGGGATGCTGTACTGAGGAAAAACTACAAAAACTGTCATTATCCAGCTAATTGTGGACCTAACTGTACCTGGCACACGGCAGGGGAAAAGCATGTTTGGAGAACCATGAATGAGTTTGGGCAAATTAATCTCAAATCTGCTACAATAATAGATCATGATCTTGCCAGATTAACACTTGTCATTATTTTATTCATTTAAAATCCTGAAAAATACATTGATGAGGGGCCACATTTTCAATAGTGCTGAGGTGAATAATGATACCTGGATGTAACATGAATGCACTCTTCACAGTGCGCACACTCTGCACACAAAGCATTTTAACCATATGAGGTCTGAGTCAGCATGTGTGGTAACCCTAATCTGATCCTAACCCTGTATTTTGGAGAAAGGCAAATTTGACTTTTTTGAGGGTGTGAAAATGTAAATCGTTTTTGGTGTGTGTCAAATAACATTATTATTTTCATCTTCATTTTCACCCAAAATGCATATTTTGCCTCCTTACAAGTAGTAATACTTTCGATTATTTTTTTAAAATTTTATATTTAATACTTTTTGATTAAAAACAAGCAAATGTAAAAAAAATACACAAAGGTATTGGCAGGCTATTTATTAACAATTAAACACTCAATTTTCAAATTAATAATTTATAATTATATTATTACAGTATATAATTAAAAACAGTTCAATGACACCAACACACACACTGACAGTTTGTTCCCAAAAATGCATCATCATCAGTTCAAGTTTTCAAATGCTTCTCTTTAGTGTCTTTAGTGATACAGCTGTGATAAAGGCTTCACTTAGATTTTGGAACATTAAATCACTGTCAGAGGAGGAAGTGAGCTGGATCACTTGATATATTTTTGCCTATCTAAGCACACACTCTATACTTTGTTTAAAAACTGCAGTGAATGGTATCCGCTTCATGCAGCCTGTCCAAGATGCCAGAGCAGCAAAGAGTTTACATAACTGCTTAACTGAGGCATGGTTATGCTGATGCAAATCATTTCTGCTGTATCACACCCAGGTATTCATACAGTATCACACTCGATTCAGTTCTTTTTTGTCACATTTGCTGTGAGATGATAAACATAACACTCTTGTATGAATGTGTTTTTACAAGACTGCAAAGTTCATTCACCGTCCAGAAAAGTGTTTTGTTTTTTTTTAAGAATATTCTCCCAAGTCTTGGCAAGCAAAATGAAAACTAATTATTATTACACTGCTCAAAAAAATAAAGGGAACACTCAAATAACACATCCTAGATCTGAATGAATGAAATATTCACATTGAATACTTTGTTCTGTACAAAGTTGAATGGGCTGACAACAAAATCACACAAAAATGATCACACTACAGGCTGATCCAACTTTGATGTAATGTCCCTAAAATAAGTCAAAATGAGGTTCAGTATTGTGTGTGGCCTCCACGTGCCTGTATGACCTCCCTATAACGCCTGGGCATGCTCCTGATGAGGTGGCGGATGGTCTCCTGAGGGATCTCCTCCCAGACCTGGACTAAAGCATCCACCAACTCCTGGACAGTCTGTGGTGCAACGTGACGTTGGTGGATGGAGCGAGACATGGCCTGTCTAGCGCGCCTCCAGTCTCTGGACACTAGACTGATGGACACAGCAAACCTTCTTGCCACAGCTTGCTCATCCAGGATGGCACATCCTGGATGAGCGGCACTACCTGAGCCACTTGTGTGGGTTGAAGAGTCCGTCTCATGCTACCACGAGCTACCACGAGTGTGAAAGCACCACCAACATTCAAAAGTGACCAAAACATCAGCCAAAAACATCAAACAGAAAGCAAAGGAAGTGGTCTGCGGTCCCCACCTGCTAATTGCCAATAATTTCCACCTGTTATCTCTTCCATTTGCACGGCAGCATGTGAAATTGATTGTCAATCAGTGTTGCTTCCTAAGTGGACCGTTTGATTTCACAGAAGTTTGATTTACTTGGAGTTATATTGTGTCGTTCCCTATATTTTTGAGCAGTGTATTTTAAGTGACACAAATTAAATGCTATCCACTTGTTTTTTTGTTTTGTTTTTTTAAAATAGGATAGAATTATGTTTAGGGTTATCATCAGTGGTTAGCTTTTCGGTGGTTTTCAGTAGTTTTATGTGCTCACTATTGTGCAGTTAAACAGAGGTCAAAAAGCAAGAGCAGAAGAAAGCATAATGGAAATCTTAGCTAGCAATGGGTGGAGTAACTTGACTGAGTATCGTCGAGTAGCTTACCAAAATATAAATGCATGTTGTATTTATATCTTTATATTTATTCACTAAGTCAGTTTCCCTGTGGGTATCAATAACTGTTTGAGAAGTGTAACTGAATACTGTATTTGACACAGCCAGAATGGAGTTTCTGACTTTATTAAATGTGCCATTAATGTATGCATGCTTTAGCCTTAGCACTAAAGGCAACTTTGAAACATGAGGCTGATCAGCACTGACAGTAATTATGGTCTGACATAAACACAAACAGAAAGCTTTCTGTAGAGAACATATTCATATCCATATTCATATATTGTTATGCAGTTCCTCAAGCTCTGAGGGGTTGTCTTGTCTAATGTATGAAATGTTTCACTAAGAAAGTAAAATCTACTACAGGAAACTGGAAAACAGACATGCTAAATTATAATGGAGAACATTTAACATCCCAGAATCGTAAATGATTTTTAAACCGCTGTGTATTTGATTGGAAGTCTTCTTCAAATTCACAATCAGGATAGACCCCGTTTGGATTTTATCAGGAAAAATGGACCATTGACTGGCATTCTGGACACCACAATTATTGTTGAACAGTGCAACAGCATAATCTATTTGCTTATCCCTCTGTGATTGCTCTTTTTTATAAACCTAAGGCGGACAGAGCTCAGCTGGATATCCCATGTAATCATTGCTACCCACATTCTAACCTCCCTTCAGGAAAACAGCACACATGGATAAACTACTTTGAATGTTTTTAGGGACTTGTGCACACGCTAAATCTGTCAGTTTCTGTTTTTCTGTTTGTAAATGGGCTTGGTTTAAGAGTCGAAAGACAGGACAGTATACCGTATGCTCTGACCTGAGTATGATGACTTTATTTCTGTCTCTGTTCAAGCGCTGCAAGAGAGTTAAGAGATGGAAATGAGTGATAGAACTCAAAAGATAACTGAAGGACAGAGTGAAAGAAGAGGAGATAGGAAGGTGGAACAGAGGGGATATCTGTGGCTATAGACTTCAGCTGAAAGCATGATACCCTGATTGAGAGATAAGAGAAAGAGGGGATAATAGGAGAAAGAGGACATTGGAAATAGGATGATTGGAGAGTGAAAGAGAGGCTGAAAATGGATACTACGTTGGTTGTCTCGAGAAGGAGAGGATAGCAGCTCATGCAGATTTAGTGATGAACTGATTAAAGGAAAGTGTACGAGCGCTCAGTGCATAGAGGAAGTGTGGATATCCGTTCCTGTTGATGTCCTGTCAAAGACTGCACCGTTGTGTATTGTGATCCTAGAAGTCTGCGTGATACCATCAGCCATGGAAACTCACAACAAAGAAAGGACGGTGTGGACTGGTGAGAGGAAAGTGAGGTTCCTTTGAGTCTCTAAGTGTCGCAAACTATTAGTTAAAGAAGTGTAAGTGAAACAAATGAAGTGGCCCACAGAGTGAAAACTACTTATGTATGCAGAAGTGGTTCCTAATAAGCAGCCATGCGGTTTTTGGATAAACATAAACAAGGCAACTGGGGGAATGACACAAATAAGGACTTGCAGCATTTTAATGGATGAATTATCATGATTTTTTTATGCATGAAGTAATGTGTCCCTTTGGTTCCAGGATTAAGTATGACACACACAGCTGGGACCAGACTGAAGATGTTGCTGGGAGCATGTTCCGCTTGTCTAGCAGGGTTCGTCTGTGTCTGGCCTTCAGCCAACCCTCATAGCCCCCACATGCTGAGATGCATGCCGCAATGTCACATCACACAAACATTTCCCCAAAGCTGGGTTCACATCAGACAGATGCTTTCCTAAAGCTATATCCATCCACCTCAACCCTCAGCCCACGCCATGTCACCCACTAACTATGTACACAGCTGCCTCAGAAGAATCCCTCAGACAAACAGAATGCTGAAAATCCCCTTTTGCTGTGGCGTTAAGTACGACAGAGACATCCTGTGGACTGAGCTGAGCCGGACTAGTCAGGCCCTGTCGGATCAAGCTACTTGTTGTTGGCGCTGCCTGGCTCTCTTAGGGCCTCTTCATCAACTCAGCCAAGGCGAAACAAGGGACTAAAGCTAGGAGGAAGACGCCACAGACCTCATGCCAGACACACTAAAAGAGAGACAGTATAAAGAAAGAGAATGAGAGCGACCTGCAATAGCACGTGAGCATCGGGACTGGTATATCTGTTGTGAAGCCTAGATTAGAGATATATTAGTGCACATGATTAAAGGGGCAAGAGAAGCTTACCCTTCAGTGAGGTCTGTTGTCTGAGCTTTGTGGTGTACTGTCAAAAGCTACGTGCATGAGCCTGAAGAGAACACAGAGGGAACACAGGAGAAAAAAAAGTGGTAAAACAGAAATAAACAGGCACCCAGGGACAGGCTCATGGGAGGAAGTGAATGGATGTTAGTATTCCTGAATGCACCATCAGGAGCAGCATGACTGAGCAGTTATTGGATAATTTCTCTTACATAGCATCACTTAGTGGCATTTCAGGACACTTGTAAAAAAAAAAAGAAAAAAGGACTAGACCCTTTGATCTTTGCCTAATGTGACAGCCATAGAGACAATAGCCACCCTTCCAAGTGGGATATTTTTATTACCAGTTTCTCATAGATTTGTATTTGAATACATTTGTATGGGGAAAAAAAACATGGAAGCACACTGAAATAAATTTTTTTTGTTTACTTTTGCATAAATTGAAAGCGGCTGACAGGGAAGAATTCACTTTTATTTCCTTCCTTTTGATTTTGTTTGCTGGTGCCTGTGCTAGAGAAAGGTGTTTTGCAGTAAATCTGCAGAGCTGTAGCTTTCTTCACCATCAGAATAAATTTTGTCTGCTTTCAGCTTAAAATGTTGCATCAAGGACAGCAAACTGTTGTCTCGTTTTCTTTATTTTTTTTCCTGCTTTCTTCGTCATTAATAAGAAGGTCCGCATTTGGAGCTCACATCCTCCACTGAGATCAATGGTCTGTTATAATCCAGATCTGCCCCAAAATTTAATGACTTCTTTTCTCATGTTCTACCTCACCACCAAGTCTCATTAAATTCACCATTGTGGTTTCTTTCTCAGATGGATAAAGAAACTGATTATAGTCATGTAGCTTCAATGAAGAGGTAATATGCCTACCCCATTAACTACTCTCCTTACCCTAGAACTAGTTTCACACCCAAAGGTGCCATAGATCAACTGTTAACTTAATAAAAAGTGTAAAGCTTCAATGAACATACTTCATTTTCTAGTTATAATATAATATTACTGTCACATCCAACAGCGGAGGCTGTGAAGTGTACCCAAGTGCAAACTCAGACAAGGCAACCAGCGCCATTTTCAACCAGTTTATTCAAAACACAAGGTAGCTTAGATTCTAGGCGAGTAGCTGGATTCTGAAGAGTATTCCCAGAGAACGCTGGTCCACCGGCAGCCGGCACAGGGGGAAACACTGGTGGCATAGGTGAGTCTCTCTAGGCAGATGAAAGGGAAGCGTATTGTTTGTTCCACAGATGAGGTGAGTGAGATGCCACATCTAGATGGTACAGAGTCTTACTTGTAATGGAAGCTGGGCAATCCTTGAGAGGGGGTGTGTGGTTGCTGTGGGGGCTCAGATGATCTCCAGGAGGGCAGGCAGCCGTAGGTGAGTAGTGAGCGATTTGAAGATGGTGGGGTGAGCGAGTTGGTCTGAAGATTCAGGTGAGTGGACGCGGGGCTGCGTTTCGTATCGTCAGTGCTAAGCAAAGACAAATACAGTACATGAGTGAATGCACAAAAATTTGCTTAGTTACACAAATGGCTGGACACACAGTTGTTGACACACTGGCAAAGACCAGAGCTTAGACTGAGCCTTAAATACAGGGTTGATTGCCACATAACAAGAATCAGGTGTGTAGGGCTGCCCAGGTCTGACCTCTGGTCCCACCTCAGCGAGGTGGAGAAACTCCAAAACACCTTGAACAGTAAGAGAGAGACAGAGTGATCACTACAGCAACAGTAACCCAGCATCCTGACAATTACAGCATATGGCTGTAATGAAAGAGAAAAGATCATCAGTGAAACACAAGACTGCGGCTATTTTAGCAGTAAATGTTTTCTCTGTATTGACAGTCACATAGATTACTCTTAGATTCACAGTGTGCAGTAATTTGGTAAGACCTACTGTTTGTTGTATGTTTTTCACAAACCTGGCAGCTGGCCTGTAGAAAAGATCCATGTAAACATCAGCTGTGTAAGCAACATTTAGCTCTAAAAATAGAACAAAACACAGTGAAATGGACCAACAGTGAAGTCCTGTATCAATGCCATATGCGAAAATACTGATTTACCTGAGTCTTAACCCACTGCTTGGACGATTACACAGCAAAGCAGTGTTGCGTGAAAATGAGGAAACAGCATTATAAAGAAGTAAAAGACCACACTGACTGTATGTGTGACAAGTCCTGCTGTGCCATCAGTGCCACATGCAGCATATTAGTGTTGTGTTATAGTGTTATAGTGGCTGGATGGTGCTACATATTAAATTGGACCCCCCCTCCTCTCCTGTGGGCTGGTTGTAGCCGTTGGGATCAACAACTTTTCATGTCTGTCTTTTCAACTTTGCTGTTATGAAACCCACAAAACACACAGCTGACATGATATCCTCCATCTTGTTTTTGTAGTAGTTGCTTCTCTGCCAACTGCTGACAATTACATCATATCACCTCAGCACTCCAGCTGGCTGTTGCATTTACTAAGAGAATAAAACCTTTTAAGGTATGTAGTGGGCTGTTACCCTCAGAGATTCCCTAGAAGTGATAATAGCTGTATGTTAATGATCAGTATTTGTTTCCTGAGTTATGAATCTCAAAAAGAAAATGAAGGGGGTCAAAGGGAAACAAGCCCACCTGTCCGGGATCATTGAACCAAAATGGTTTAACTTCAGTGACTCACCAACCCAGCAAATTTCTCCTGATTTGCAGACAAATTTACCCCTCTCAGGAGTGCAATCATGTGTTTTTATTTTCCTGCAGTTAAATGCACTTCACTCTCACTTAATCAGGAGTCTTGATTATGTCTCTAATTTGTAACAGTGGAAGGGAGGAGTGGATGGAGTGGGTGGGGTGCGGGGGGCTTGTTGTACATAATATCAGCCAGCCATTGCAGAGGATTACAGTGTCTTCAGAGAACATTTCTGTTTAACATTACTTCATTAGGCTCCCTTTGATAACCTTTCATTTCCCATTATTAGTTTTCATTTAATCCCAGCCCATGTTTAAGCTGCTGTCTATGTACAGCATGATGGCAAAAGCCTGTCGAGAGACAACTCTTCTACAAGTGTAGGTCTGTGTAATTAAGCAATAAGCCACATGAGGCCAAGCTTTATAGTGATTTTTGAACAGCTGCTCTGAGATGTGCTGTTAAATAAGATTTGTCAGCCGTCCCATAAATCAAAGATGATCTGTCTTTAGGAAATATTAAAATGTAAAAATTTAAGAAGTTATACTTTTGCAAAAATCCAACTAATTACTTTTCTATGCAGAATATATTTTCAGTTGTGGTGATGTCGCCCATGCCCATTCTGGATTCTGATTGCATGCCTAAAGATAAGTAATTGAAAACAATGTATGCATGCATTCCAGTGTTATTGCTCTGATTGATAATAGCTTCACAGTTTACAATTATCTCTCAGAGAGTTGTATCAAAGCTGTATTAAAACACTACTAAATGGAAACCCAATTATTCTTGCAAAACACCAGCAGCCAGAGGAAACAGAGTGTTACTGTAGCACTGTGCATCCAAATTTTGGCAATTTTTGCAGCTGTCTGTGGTAGTTTTTAGCATTACAAGACATAATAGACGAAGAAGAACCAGCTCCAGATGGAGGCTTGTCAGCGAAAAAAGTGCCTATGGTGGAAAAAGTCTAATTAAAAATGTTAGTTTGTTGGCTGCACTGGAAATCCTTTGTTGTATTTCTGACCTCAGCTGCTCAAGGCGGGTTTTTTGAAGTATTTAATTGCAGTTGTATTGTACCCTCGGTTACCACAGATGTTACCGACTTACGATCCGTACATTCATCCTTTTTCTGAAATGCCTAACCAGTTTATGGTGGCAGGGAGGCTGGAGCCTATCCCAGCTGACTTTGGGCGAGTGGCAGCGTATACCCTTGACAGGCAGCCAATCTGTCACAGGCCCTTCTGGACATTTTATAATATGAAAGCTATTTTTTGCCGCTTCCTTGCCATAAGGGGTCGCCACAGCAGGTAACTCTGTCAGCTATGTTAGTGGGAGGGGCTGGAGCCACTGGGCAAGACATGGTGTAGTTGGGTTAGGTTGCCCTTCATCACAGGGCTAACACAGAAAGACAGACAACCATTCATGCTGACATTCACACCTGCAGCCAGTTTGGAATGACCAATTAACCTAACGTGATGTCTTTAGACTTTGTGATGAAACCAGAGCGTCCAGAGAAAAACAAAAGGCCTCAGGTGACTTTTTTTTGCACCAATGCACAACCACAGATTTCAAAATAACTGCAAAAATAAGTTTGTTAGAAAGTCGAACTCATGAACTGATGACATGACGTGCACCCATTAAAGTTACTGCACTTTGTTTATGTTTCCACTGTAACTAAGTTCTGCACTACCACCAATCTAGACTCTACCCTTAACTTCTAATGCTAGTTTCCATTCCAGGGGTGGGCTTTTGTTATTGCCTCCCTAACCTTCGCCACTGCTCAGGCTTAATTACACGCTGTTGGGAATGACGACTTTGATCACTAGAAGCCGAACATTAGCTGGTTATAACACTGTGTACACATTAATAAGTCTGTTCAAGCTGGCTGGCTGAAATTCAACTTTCTGCATGGGTAGATAGACATCACATACGTTGGGTGAAAGCTGCAATTTCCTTGATACCCAATGAAACGACCCTATTATACATTAATGGTCCGAGCTTGTCATCTTGTGTGCATGGTCTGGCATAACTCATATACCATGCTTTTAAATTTCCATCAGTAGTCATCGAAACTTATCTCATTATGGGTGCATCACAGACAATATACATACACCAAAGAATGACCTGAAATGGATGATCCAGTCGTCAAACAGATGCAGCATTCAATGTCACTTTTGCCCCACTCTCCTCATATAAATAATAGGCCCTTTAAATGTTTTCAAACGAGAAGAAAAAATCATGCTGTCCTTTCAGAACAATAAAAAGCTGATGTGTTCCCCTCTCAGTTAATGCTTCCGCTGGAAAGCATTTAGTGTCACTTCAGTATAAATCATGGTTTACAGATTGTGAAGGAGGATATGAAGGCTCAAAAACAAATATATCTGGCACAACAAGAACTTTGCATTGCTTCCCATCTGTTCGCCGAGCTAAAGCTATAACGAGGCATTGTTAAAATGCTGCTAGTGACATATATATTTATATTAAGAATGAAATGGTCTGCTCTGTGACTTAACCAGATGAAAGCATAACATCCGGCTATGCTTTCTTTCGGACAACATTTTAAATTGCTGTCTAAACAAAATCCCTGAAATTGATTTGGTTTGACAGGCACGCTCTCCTCCGTCTCCTCCTGGCAAATGGCAGATCTGTTTACTGCTGATAATCTTATCAGATTCAAATTTCACTCATCATCTTGTCCCTACAAATCTTCATCTCTTTGATTGATCATCCCTGCAATATAATGAAAGCTAATCTAAACAATCATCCGTTTCACCTGCAGGTTTGAAGATCCGAGAAGTGATGATCAATGTGTCGCGTCAACAGGTGGAGGACTTTCATGGCCCAGAGGACTACTGGTGTTTGTGTGTCGCCTGGAGTCACCTGGGAACGTCCAAGAGCCGCAAGGCAACAGTCCGGATTGCCTGTAAGCTAAAACACGTCACTTTGATGCCAGCCTGACCTTACTGTCTTGGAAAAGGTTATTTGTTTACAAACCATTGAGGGAATTTTGTAGAAAGCATTATGTATGTACATTCAGCGTACATACATAAGGAGAGATGGTCACACATGAAAGACAATTTGACTTGTAATGTATGTTTGCTTGCTCCTCCATGTTATTCTCCTATAAAGCAGGCTGTTTATTCTCTTGCCTAGACCTGCGGAAGAACTTTGAGCAGGACCCCCAAGGCACTGAGGTGCCTCTGAATGGCATGATTGTATTGCATTGCCGTCCCCCAGAGGGAGTGCCTGTGGCTGAGGTGAGGGTTTTCTTGCACTTCAAACAAGTAACATTTTCTACTGTGTTGCTTGGAGAGAAGCCGTCATCTGTCTGGTTTACTCACAGTATAGCTTTGTTTTTGTGAGGCAGTGTTTTGTTACTTTCCAGCCACAGCAAATCCAGGACGCATCTGTATTTTTTTTTCACTGTATTTCACAGTAAACAAGAGTAATAGTTGATGACACTATCAGTTCATTATTTCAGAGTTATTCGGCTCGGTTTAGAGTGATCTTGCATATGCAGGGAGTATTACGCCTATGAATTGCTATATTCTGTGCTTGCTGTGTTCTGGGTAAAAGGATGCTTGGCTTTAACTCATTCAGACTGAAATGGTTACAGTATGTATTCATTTCACTCTTGCCATCATTCTCTCTTCTCTGTTGTGATGTGAGCATGTCTGAAAGAGAGTGTCTGTCATTGCTGTTTTAATTTTTACTATGAATATTAAATGAGGCTCTCATGGATAGTCCTGTTGAGTGGTGTGTGTTTCTGTTGTGTGCCTTCGTGTGGAAGCTCAGTAGGCTGATATGTCAATATCAAAGCCTGCGTAACTAAGCATCTGAAGCTTTGCATTTACTTGAAGGGGCAGCCTGTGATCTATGTAAACAAAATGACAGCTCTGGCAGCAAATTTCAAAGCACAGGACTCGAACCCTGCCATTACTCCCAAACTGACTGACGGGCCTTTGCGTGCACTAACCAGTACGTTTTCTGATGCTGATGGGTAAAGCTTCGTGGAGGTCAGTAATGTTTGCAGACACAGATATAAAACAGGCATCTATTGTAAGTTATGTTTAATCCAGTTGAGTTATTTGCAATCAGAGTGATGGGTAACATGTTTCAGTAGTTTGTGTCTGATTTGATATGAAACAACAGAACAGTAAAGAGCTGACATTAAATTTTATTTAAGACACTTTGCAGCCATATTGGCAGATGTGTCTAAAGCTTCATCCACCCCAGCTGGTGCTCAGCATTGATTTAGTTCTTGTCTGTCCACAAAAATGTGTATTAGCTGCTGTCAGTTTTTGGCATTTGGTTGTTTTGGGGGGTTTTGTTTTGAATTTTGATTAAAAAGAATCTAAAGACATTGTAATTTCATTGTAATTTTTTAAGCTTCCAAGCTTTATGTGTAATTAACATGATTACAGATGGTATTCTCTTCTTAGTGAAAGAGGTTACTGTAAAAGCATTAGCATCATTTCTGTCTGATCCCACTGGCTGCTCTATTAGCATTTAACATAACTGATGTAGCTTTTTTTGATGCTTTTGTGTTCACTTTACTTCTTCAGCAATGTTGCCATGATCTTATACCATGGTAACATAGGAGTGGTTAACAGATCTTAGTATATTATGCATGGCAACATAAAACTATTTACATACACAAAATTAAAGCGTTGGGGCTCTGTTGCCAGCAGTATACTCATTAGTGTATTTACCTTATACAGTATACTATGATTTAGGTGGGCAGGCCTTTAACATCTAATTGACGTTGCTACCAGTGGGTGTGAAGGCTACCAGTGATTTTGGGAG
>VOQJ01011835.1:0-10147 GCA_015052665.1 Apistogramma diplotaenia | reverse complement strand
TCTGTTTGGGGTGGTGCCGGGGGGGGGAGAAGGTCCCATGGGTTTTGGGGGGGGGGGGGGGGGGTATAGAGACCACTAATGTCTAACCATCAGCTACATAACTCATGCAATGAAAGTAAATCACCTTATATTTACTATGAAGTAAAGTATGACAAGTTATCACATTGTTTTTGGCATAAGAATATATTTTATTGGTGAGTCAGTTTCCTGATATTCTTCTTTTTTCTTGTTTTTACTTTATTTAATGAGGCAAAAGTCTCACTTGGATTATAAATCTCACTTTCAAAAGTGTCCTGAGTCTAGACAAGCAATAGGTGACGATGATACCATGTATTCGGATGTCTGCAGGCTTCGGGCACTGTTTTATTTTTTAGCAAAGCAAAATATCATCACTGCTGCAAACTATCTCAGTGATTTTTGGAATGCTAAACAACGAGAAGAAAAGTTAAGTACTGCTCATCTTAAATTCAAGCTGAATATTGTTTATGAATATTTAAGAGCTTGTATTGCACAAACATTTTCTTTGTGCTCTGCATTGTTATGGCTGTCATGTTGTGATCTGTCATATTAACAAAATGTTGGTCAAAAAGAAAAATCCAGATGGATGCTTTAGAATTCCTTAAAGGTGAGAATGGACTCCATTTCAAATTATGTGTGCATGTGTGTGTGTGTGCGTGTGTGTGTGATGAATGATTCAGCTCACACAAATGGAGCATCGGTGTACCACGAGTCTCCCCGATGCATTGTGGTCATCAAACTCCTCATGCATTCATTAATGTGACTCCGGCTAACAAAGAGAATGGTTATAGTAAATAATGCAGTGACAAATCCAGCTCCCTCGAGTATGACTTGCACTGAGAAAAAGAAAAAAAAAAAACATTGACATGCAGAGTTGGAGATGTGGCTGTAGTTTTTTTTTTTTCATTTTATGACTTTAGACATTGCTGAGAGCCTTTTTTGTAACCAGCACTGTGAAGGAGAGAAGCTCAGCTACAGTTCGAGTTTTAAGGAATTGAGGTCATGATGCAGTGTGATCTGTTAAACCCTGTTTGTATTCTGAAGGATATTTATTTCGGTCATGACATTTATCTGAAACTTCCATACTACAACATCCAGATGAAAATTAATACTCATGATGTGGAAGAAATGCAAACAGTTCATTTTTGAAGCTCATATTTAACTCGCAGTTGACAAGATTCACATTAATGAGCTTCAACTTTCTAGGTTGTTTTAATGCATTAATTCTTTACATCTGACTGTAAAGCTTGAAATCCCTTTATGTCACTGCGCTGCCCATGATCTCAGAGGCAGTGAGTGTGAGGGGACTTTATCTGCATCTTGCTGTAACTAAGCCACCCGGGAGTTTACTGGGCTGCTGTGTAGGATGTTAATGAAAACCAGAGAATGCCATATTATCTGTCCCAGCAGTGACAGAGGCAATAATCTGTGCACAATGCAAGTCAGACCACAGAGAATGGATCGTAGTAAAACAGCTTAAGTCTGCTTCAGTTTATTGGTGACGAGTTTGAACTGGCTCTGCTTTTTATAGACAGGGCTGTTAACAGCGCATATTATATTCAACTCTGTTATGTTCAAGTCGTTACATTTTGCTGCTGACACAGGTAAAATTTAAAAAATCTTGTCCTTACATAATATTTTTGTAATTAAAAGTCACGTTTTCTAAGAAATCTATACAGTGTATATAAGCTCAGTTCTTGTTCTGAATCAGGATTTTTTAATTCTGTTATTAACAGCACTTTATACTGCTGCTCAGTCATAACATGGTAATTGTGGGGTAATGGCTGCATGATAAAGAGTTAGAATGAGAGACAGCAATTCAGTAATAATACTATATTTTGATCTGTTTTTGATAATATTGTGAACTTCAATAAATAGATTTTATGTCAGTGCAGTATTTGGATTAAAGAAATTATCCTAATGTGCAGTAATAATCAGGTCCTTTCACTTTATAGCCGACCAACCAAATACCTTCAAAACTGCATTAAAATTCTCAGGCTGAAAGTTGCTCTCATTCATGTTCCAAACATTAGTTAAGGTCATAGATTCTACAAAAGTGCAAAAATGTTGTGACGTCTTAGTAATAACTTGTCCTCTGCATTTCTGTGTAAAACCATGAATCGAGCCGTGACTGTGAAATATGAAGATGCCTTTTTTTCTGTTTCATGAAAACTTTGCCTCAGACTGGAAAGAGAACAATAAACGGCCACTGTCAACATAACATTCATGAGTTAAGCATGAACACTGTGGCACTGTTACTGTACAGTGACACCACTGGGATCTGGGACTCTAATAAAGTTAAGGATGCTACAAAATGGAATAAACATCTAATATGTAGCATCTTTGCCTGGAGCGTGTTACATTTATTGATGATCAAATACATGGTGCGGTTGCTAGCGTGATCACAGCGTGAACACGCCATAAGAGCTGTGCAGGGAAACAAAAATGAAAGATTGAGATATTTTAACAACCTGAGCACATGCCATTTGTCTTCCAGTAATTCAAATTCAAAGATATTACTTCACAAACCTCAGAAAGTTCATTCATTCTTATATTCTGCTAATGCAGTTACGCCCTTTTCTTACTCTTGTTGACTATTTACTGCAGAACATGAAATATTAAAATAACACAGCCTTGACTCACTTAATTTATACAGACTTCACATTACAAACTTTGAAAGACAGACACAAACTGCCTTTATACCAACCTGAACCACCTGCTCAGTGTGACAGAAGTCATTTAAAATCTATGAGAAGTGTAACTTGTTACTCAGTATTGTTCACAAGAGGCACCAAAATCCCAACCAGCTTTGATCCCATATAAGCCAACTTCTCAGTAGTCTCATTTTTCCACATTTCTTCAATCCCTGAAGGTTCAACTCCGTGTTTTTACAGAGGGGATTGTTCATGTATCATTCATAGAAAACATTTTATTCCTAAAACATGGTAAACCCCCCCCCCCCTTCTGTTAGGAGTATTTTTGGAGTGACAAAAAAAGATCTCCCGACTGTTAATGTGTCAATAAAACAAAAGAAGAATTTTGAACATTGCTTTATCCAGTGTTGAGATTTATTTCCTAAAAATGTATGCAGAGGTGTGTTTTGAGAAAGTTTAGCTACACATTTACACATCAAATTTCTGAAAACTTTCAAAAACTAATTGTGAATGTAAGTAATTAATCAACTGGGGAAGCTTCATGGTGATATTTATTAGTTCCTGTATTGTACAGGTTTGACACACTGAGAACATTAAGAGATAAAATGGTTTGCAGCTAATGTAAGTTAAGGAATAAATATTTTCCAGTTATTACCCACCCACAGGTACTCCATACCAAGTGTAATCAATCATCAAGCCATAAGTCATTTAGAGTGCTTAAAATGTAATTATTCATTGATAAACACAACATTTCCCCAGATGGGGTACAGATAGACCAAGGATGTGATGAAAGTTGGGCCACCCCTGCCTCCAGAACAGGCTGCTGTCGGTTTTGGAGGCTTCACTTGTTTAATGTGATTTCATGAAAGTCACTGCTGCATCGATGAAAGGCCGTACATGACTGAGGGAGGGCTGAGAGGCTGCAGGCATGAGGGAAGGAGGGAGTGGGCGGGGTTAATGAAGCTCAACCGTAATTGAATCAGATGGTGCAAAACTTACTGCAGTGCTTTGTAATTGTCTTCATGTCGCTTTCACTTTCCATTTAAATGATTGCAAATGTAGGTCATTACATCTGCTTTCAGAATAATCAGGTGTTTAGGGCAGACGCTGAGGGGAATCGAAATGACTTCTCTGTTAAGTTTAAGATGATACCTTTCTGCAAATAAACACAGCTCTCCAGGCTTGCCGGCTCTCTCATCTCAACATCTTTACACAGCGTGAGTTTATCTCAAAACGAAACTCTGCTGCACAGCTCGTCGACACCCTGCTGACTGTGTGTGGTGCTGCGTTCGTTATATCCTGGCTTTATTTGACTCGCTTTCTCTTACAAGTGAACCAAGAGTGAGCAAGAGCAAAACATGCCGGTGTGACGGAGCGACATTTATTGCTGAGTATGGTGACCTTGACACTATGCCAGTACACTGCAGGGGCTGCTACAGTAGGTCAGGTGTGCTGTAGTTCAGCACTAGGTGCTGCTCTCTAAGTGGGACACGTTTGCCAATTAAGCAAATATGTTTCCCGTCCTCCCCAGGCACTGGCTTATCAGGCTCATTTGATTGTCCCTGGCTTCTCATCAGCATGTGCATCTCTCTATTGTTTTCAACTGAAGGGGAGAATCTAGGACCAACACAGGATGCATATCGCACTCCAGAATTATACACTTCCCGACAGACTGGAAAGTAAAGGAGGGCAGAATGACACAGATTAATCAAAGCAAAATCATGAGAGGGAAAACCAAGAAGAGCACAAAGAGATTATTTTAATTTACTTTACTGTAAGAATTCCCTGAGATAAAGGCAGAGAAAAAGAAGTCATCCCCAAAGAGGATTCTTATTCTTCGTCTATGATCACTGAGAGAATAAAGGGATAATTATCGGTCAGTTTTATTGAATAGGACAACAGCTCCTGTTTAACGGTTTAATTAAGCTTCATCTTTCTGCTTCTATTATCTACTTTTACTAATCCTTTTTTCTTATCAGTCTCATATGCCCTTTACCACGGTCCAAGTGAGAATCAAACACCGTCACAGATTAGAAAGGAGAATAATGTCAGCGTGAAAAAAAGTCATTACATTATTTTCTCATTCTTCTTCTGTTGTTAAATTCTATCCCCAAACAGCCACACTACTTCTGAAAGAGGACATGTGCAACAATTATTTTCTATCACGTATCTTAAACATAAGAAACTATCATATATAATACAACACATGAATTCAAAATGAAAGTGAGAGCAGATAACCACAGAGATGTAGTTATCGTTGGATGAGGGAGTGATCCATACTGAGGAGCAGATCCGTACACCTGTAATCCACACTTCAGCTCTCAAACACGACTGACTCGCTACCAATAACAACTAAAAAGGACTGATTATAAAGCTGAGTGGTTGCAGGATTGAGACAGCCGTCCACATCACAGCACCCTCCGTCACTCTGTAAATATTACATTCTGCTGAGCTGTAAAATGGCACTGAGCAAGTCTTTCTTGTTTGTGTGAGGATATAATTGTATTTTGACAGGATTTTAATTTTATATTAACTAAATTTAATTATGTAAAATAGTATGATGCAGAAAATTAACACACTAAGGCATCTTGAAATTTATAATTTAAGACAAACCACCTTTTTAGATAAACCAGTGTGAGCATGTTTAAGGGATTTTTTAGATTTGTTTGCCATTGTAATGCACTGAGTGTACAATTTAAATACTGCTCCTCCTAAAGCAGCACTATGCATAAATAGGAAGACAAGAAAAGGGAACTAACACACAGTACAGAAAACTAAATCAATTAAAATGTAAACTATGAAGTGACTTCAGAACAAGAACAAAGAATTAAAAGAGCACGTATCTTCAGATGACAGCAGTGTCTGCTGTAAAATTAATTTAGCAGCACTCATAGTACTTTGAACCTAAAGTGAGCCCTCTAATGAATCTCTACATACTTGACAACTTCTGTCTTCAGTAGTTAGTTCTTAATGATTGTATAACACATTTAAGGAATGTACAATTGAATTGTTTAATCTTTAGTTACTATGGAGTGGCACAGTGGGGTTTACATTGTGTGCCAGGCCCGCTCTAAGTTGGCAAGCAGTACTTTCTCATTTTCAATTGGTGATGTTATTTAACAGTTTAAAATTGCCCTTCTTTGTAGGCTTATGTAAGAGGCATTAAATCTGTTGCAGGTGCACTCGTACCATTGCGTGACTGATGCATAGTAAATATAGTATCTGCCAGTGTCAAAAGAATGTTAAAGAATGCATTTTGCCTGTTGCATCTTTAACCCCTACTTATTCCACAAAATAAGAAATAAAGATTTCAAATTAAGGACAAATGTACTGTTATACTGCATGTATTGTCATGTATTGCTGTGTGGAGGGAGACTATAGAGCCAGAATGCAGGAATCAGGGGACAGGATGTGAACTCTTTACAAAAGAAGTATTTACAAAAATACTAAACAATGCAGGTCTGGAGCCAGGAAGACAAAAACTAGAAATCTGAGGGAAAGCATGGAACAGGGGAGAACACGGCAGTGAGGCAGGATGTGAAAAAAGACGGAGGGAGACTCAAACAATTAATATGCACCAGGTAATGAGGGTAGAGCAAACAGGTGGGAACACAGATGGAGCAAATCAGGGATAACGAGACAAAGGAAGTTAAAATAGAAAGAAAAAGTAGATTAAAAACAGTGATCAGAACAGTGATGAAGAGTAAATCTGCACACCAGTAATCCATACTTCAGCACTGCACTTCACTCCATCCATCCCCAAACAAGGACCACAAGCACAAAAAGAGGCCAAGCCTCAGTAGTCTTGGTCGGAGGCAAACACCATTGCTGGTAGAAGTGTGAGACTTCAGGAGGCTGACGATGAAGGAGACCCTCAGGAGACCAACAAGGGACACAGAAGGATGGACAAGAGGCCAGCAGCTGAGCTGGAGCAGGACCTCTCCGGTGACTTGGCAGGATACCAGAGACAGGAAACTTGGTTGGAGACTGACATCAGCAGAGATAACAGCTGGCGGCCAGGCTATTGCTGACAACAGCGACTAGGACCCTCAGATGACTCGGCAGACCACTGCCAATAATGGAGGAGGCAGAACCCCACAGGCGACACAGGACCTACTGGCTCGGGGTTGCAAGAGTTGGTTTGAAATGTTCTCTAGGACAAGTCTGGCATCAAAGTGCTTTTTTACTGGCCAAGGTCTAATCCCATCAGACTTACTTTTTCAATAAATCTCTTCTACTTCATCCTGTCTCTCCAGTGGTCTGAGTAAGAGAAATAAAAAGTCATGAATTTTTGATAGCTCACTCTACTTAAAAAAGATCATTTCAATTACCCTGATTTCAGACAGCAAATCTTCTGGCATTTCATAGATATCTTTCATGTTTTTTTACTGTAATGTATAATTTATCTGCATAGGTGGAGTGCCATGCTAAACACATGGGAAGGAGGGGAAAACTGGAGGCATTACACATACTATATCATATAAAACAGTGTCATTTTTGTGCCAAAAATGGCTATTTGGAGGCTTTTGAGGTTCAGTTGCAGTTTGTTTTTCTCATCAGACCTTTCATTGAGTTGAGCTCAAGAGTGGCTGTGTTTAAAATGTAATATGTTGTAATGTACTCTTGTTATTTAGTCCTCTGCCCACCCATTAAATGCACCACAGTGATTTTCCCCTGACTTTGTGGCTTAAATGTAGTATTGATGAGAAAAGATGCTTTCCTTCATTGCTTTAATAACTCATTTATGAAAGGTTTCTGCAGAATAGACAGCTGTCGCATCGCTATCCATCTCATTATTTAACTTGCCTGTGAAAGGAATTAGATTTGTCATTGAGAAAATATGTAAAAGATGCAGCCTGTTTCTGCTTTAAGCAGTGCTTTTAGTTTTACTCACAATTTCCCATGGTGACATTCTACTCAGCAGATATTTAATTTAAACAACGTAATGGTTAAATCTGAAAACCTGTCAAGTTCAGTTTCAACACTCTGCTATAAATATGCATCCCATCTGAATGTGAGAACAAAGGGTTGGAGGTTAAGTTTCAATTTGGTGAATTTCCAACGTTATAGAGCGACTATTACCAGAGACTTCAGGCTGTCAGTACAATTAAACTAACCGCAAACCACAGTGGCGTCATTTATTAACCTCGGAGATTGTGGTTGAGCAAAAACAGCAGAGCTCACCGACATCATTGTTTCAAAAGTAAGGGTGAGTATTTGCAGTCGGTCCTTCCATAGGGCAGAAGGCAGCAATGCAGTTACATGAACACGCCTGTAAACTGGGGTGATTCTATATGAAATGATTAAACTATAGGTTTGCTGCATTTTGTCATTGTGGAAAGGCGAAGCTGACTGCTTTAATAACTGGCTAGAGTGATCAGGCACGGAGAACACGGGGACTGATTAGGCATTGAAGGTGTGAAGAAGTGAAAAGCAAAATTATAAAGAAGCAAATGATGAAGGCACAATGTTGCCCACCAGTATGAGCGCTTGGTCCTGTCATGAAAGCTGTGGAGCCCACTGATGAAAAAAAGCTACATGATGAAAGACTTCTTGGGCCGTCAAATGGAGCAAAAAAAAATGCTTGTGACAACATGACTCCAGATTTATTGATTTCCTGGTTCGTTTTTTTTTCATCTAGAGTGCTTCGAAAGAGCAAAGCAATCTCTGAGTTTGTTAGTTTGTGTTACAGTCCCTTGGCAAATGGACACTATCCACATACACACATGCACTCGCACATGGGAGTACAACTTCATGCACAAACACATGGCTCTCCCGGTGGGGCGGAGTTTTTAATCCTCAAATACGCTGCCATAAATCAAAGCCCACTCCTCGTGCCCTAGTGCGTCTCTCTGAATGAAAAGCTCAAGCTACTGGCACATTAATAGCAATTTACAGGGCCAGTCATGCGAGGAGAGGAGCATCAACCGAGCGTCCCTTGTTTTGTAATTCCTTATTGCTTTCACTCACTACATGGCCACTGAATTGGTAACGCTAGAGGATGTGATCTACCTACTACATCACTTGCTCTGAGTTGTTGTCAGATGTGTTGTACTTCGCTCACAAACTCCTAATCTTGCTATCAAAATGTATCCCTTTACACATCTTCATAAATGTAGTCAGAGACTGGTGTTTGTCCTTTTCTTTTTTTATATCAAAAAGGGAGAACAGAGACTTCTTATGCATACCTCAAAATGCTCTAATCAGCATCACTGTGAAGCAAATTCTGAGCTGAATATTCCTCATGAAGGAGCAATTGTTGCAGAACTTTCCCACTTCTGTACTGCAGTGAACGTTCACCTAATTAACTGGAATCTGAGTGTATTTCCACACATGTTGCAATTGTGAGTGTGTGAAAACAAATTCAGTTTGAGTGAAATAACTAAGATTGAATGATGAAACTTGTAAAGGTAATGAATAGTTGTCTGAAATTGTTACGGTAATGCAATCATATTTTCCCCAAAAATGTGGGACTCTGAAAAATGTTCTTTAATTTTTAATTAAAAATGTGCATAGAAGAATGTTCCATATATTATTCAGTGTTGATGGTGCCTTCAAAGGATCTTACTAATGCCATGTGCACTCCCCATATCACAAATACTGGCTTTCAAAGGAGGCAACAAGTCAGATGATGCCTCTCCTCTTAAGCCTGGAGGACACAAGGAATTTTGATTGGTCAGACCAAGAGTGTTTCCCACTTCACAAGGCTGCAGCAGTTCTGTGTTTTGTTTATGCTTTTTGTTTGCATGCTCAAGATTCCACTTGCATTTCTATATATAATGACAGACTGTGTTGATTAACTCTGGTTCCCACAATTGTTTTCATTTAGAAACACAAAGAACAATGTCTGCTATTAATGAAGATCGCAGCCATTACTGGTTTTCACCCTGTCACGTTTAACATTTTATCCACCGTAGACGATAAAATAGATCCTTTGCAGTTATTTTGAAAAAAGTTCAAATTATTGTTTGTATAGTAAATTCCTTGACTTTACTTCTGAGAGCCTCTTTGTGATACTCAATCATGTTGCTGACCAGAGGGGTATTGCAGAAAGCAGGTTATGCTAACAACTCTGGGTTTGTTAACCCTGAAATGCGGGAAACTCGGATTTTCAGTTCCAGAAAGGAAGCTAACTTCAACTCTGAGTCAGTTACCGGGGTAATAGACTCTGTGAACCTAACCTGGTCGCTGGCAGGTTTTATCTAACAAACTCTGAGTGTCTCTCTGACTCCTCCCCTCCTGCTGCACCTGAACCACCTGTCTGACACTCCGATCCATTTCCTCGTTCAAAAAAAGCGATCAGCGGAGCGAAATTATCTCCAGACATTTATGTTTCTACAAGCAATGAAATCCCGGTCAGACATTAGTTCATTGTTTTTGTACGTAACATGAAGCTTTTACAGTCGTTCACCCGTTGGCGGAGACAGCGATGATGTCACGGCTTTATAATGAGCGCAGCTGTCAGACTGTCAGTC
>VOQJ01011834.1:23352-34211 GCA_015052665.1 Apistogramma diplotaenia | reverse complement strand
GTGTGTGCGTCTCTCAGGGACTCTGGGTAATGTCTACTAGTACTGAGATACTTCACTAATCTTTTTTTTTTCTCCTTCTGCAACTTATGTCTAATGCAAGACAGTGTGAGGGTCATTTGTGTCATGTGGCTCCAGTCACTTGAATAAACCTCAGTCATGTGCCCATTCCACAGTCAAGGATCACACAAACTAACATGTATCTACGGTAGCTTTTGTTCATAACTGTGGTTTAAATCACAAAGATATTCAAAAGAACCCTATTGCCTTTCATAAAGCATTAAGAAATAAGATAATCAAGTTATGGTTCTTGAAGTTTCTGGTGTGTCAGACAGGTGACTGCTCAGGGGAATTTAACCGCTGCTCTCGATCAAAACATTGTACGTTCAAGAAAGCAGCTTTTCAGGACTCAGACAAAACCTGCCTTATTTAAAGGTAACTCAAACTATCTAGGTGTTTTTTAATAAAGTCAAACATCTGTAATGGATTTTGAAGAGCCTGTGAAAACCAAACTTTCCCTACATACTGTCTGGAGTTGAAAGGTTTTCCCACTTGCAGCAGTATGTTTTACGTGTCTGAGATATCGCAGGAGTTGAAACAAGTTGCACTTTTATTTTTGTGAAATTCATTCAATTGTATGTTTTGTTTCTTTCAAATGGGTTCTTGAATAAAGATTGTAAAAGTCTGGTGATCCATGGGGTGGGGGCGGGGGAGCGTTCAACTAAGGGTTCAGTGTACAGCTGTGTTTGTCTTTGTTAAATGGAATAAAATACAATTTAGATGAAAAGTAATAAAGAATTTCCAACCTGAATTTTGAATGTAATGACTTATTTTTTGTTTTGATTAAATACTGAGAGTTATACTGTAAGGCTTTGTACTGTAGAACTTAAATGTTGATATTGGGATATTGATCTGGGCAGGGGGTTGTTAATGAGTTTCAGCTGGATGTAAATTGTGACTTGTACAGCAGCAAATCTTTCCTGTGGAGTGCCTCAAGGGTCCATTCTGGGCCCAATTCTTTTTTCACTGTGTATGCTGCCTCTGGGGTCTATTTTTAGAAAACACAATATTTCTTTCCTCTGCTTTGCTGATGACATTGAGGTGTATATGCCCATCGGACTGACCAGCAGAGATCTGTGGGAGCCTCTGCTGAATTGTCTCAGTGACATTAAGTCCTGGATGAGAAATAATTTCCTAAATCTTAACAAAAGTAAAACTAAGGTTATATGCTTTGGTAAACTTGACCCTTTAAGCATCTCAAAATGGACAAACAAGTGCTGTCATTTAAAAGTAGCTTTTATCAACTTATAGTCATTGCTTGAGTAAAATCTTATCTCCCACAACAAGGTCTGGAAAAAGTTATTCATGCCTTTATCACCCCCCCCCCCCTCGTCTACTGTAATTCTTTATACTTTGGAATTGATCAATCATCTATGCATCGCTTGCAGGTAGTCCAAAATCGGCTTTTAGCTGGTACAAAGAGAGCATGAACACAGTCCCAGTCCTGTCATCTCTTCACTGGCTTCGCTGGATTTAAGATTATATTGCTTACTTTTAAAGCTTTAAATGGACTGGCACCTTTGTATCTGTCTGAGCTGCTTCACACACCTGTAAGAGCTTTGAGATCATCAATCTACTCTTACAGAGACCTAAAACGAATTAAAGCTGAGAGGTGATCGAGCTTTCACAGCGGCAGCACCAAAACTGGAACAAGCTACCTCTCCATATTCGTACAGCTCAGATGATGCACACATCTAAATCTGCACTAAAAACACATTTTTTCCTTGGCATTTGGCTGTAGCATAACCTCCCAGTAGTCAACTGTTTTTATGCTATTTTGCTTATTTTTATGTTATTTATTTTGTCTTAAATGTTGTTTTAATGCCATTTCTGATTTTAGCCTAGCTCTTTGGGCTATACATATTTAATGTGCAGCACTGTGGTCAATGTTGCTGTTTTAAATGTGCTTTATAAATAAACTTGACATTGACGCTGACAGTAAAACACCTCTGGGACATGTTTTGCTCCATCTGACAGCACCAGGTTGCACCTCAGACTGTCAAGGAGCTCAGTGAAGCTCTGGTCCAGATCTGGGAATAGATCCCCCAAGACATCATCAAGGAGCATGCCCCAACATTGTCAGACATACAAGCACATGGGGGACATACAAAAAACTATTGTTTTGAGTTGCTGAAGTAGAATTTCGGCAAAATGGACTAGCTTGAAGCATCATTTATTTATTTATTTTAACTTTCATTTCATGTCTTTGAATTCAGCTCTCTATGGTTTGATCATTTTAATTTCTATCAAACAATGTGGCATCCTTTCATTCCTAACACATTACCCAGTCTATATCAGTATAGATATCCAGCATTACCCCCTGTGTTTTCAGTGTTCCTTTGAATTTTTTTGAGCAGTGTAGAAAGGAACAACAACAAGGCTATTACCATCAAAACACAGCTCTTCATGTTCTAACATCAGTTATAAATACCCTAGATGCTATCAGAGAATTTGTTTCTGTACACACAATGGGACTTCAATTTTTTTGACTTATTATTTGTTTATTTATTTTACTCTCGCTTCTTAAGCAAATAAAGCTCTATAGTGTCATAAATCTTTCAATTGTGTATATCGTCTAAGGCGACTTTTAAATAACTTGGCTCACAGAACGGGGGAAACGCCATCACTGATCTGGAGCCAGTCTTTGTTGTCTGTTTGGACTGTTTGGATAGATCTCGCGCATGCGCATTTCGCGGTTTGTCTGCGTGTCATGTTGAATGCTAAAGCTGGATAGTCAACATGTCCACCGCGGCAGCTCAACAAAACAATAACGAAGAACCCGGGCTTCAGGGTACGTACTGACCTCCTGTTTACCGGGGTCGGCGTCACAGCCTTTACTCTACATGTTCGTAATGAATGCGTGTGTGTTTGAAACGTACTGCAGCGTGGAAGGTTTTTATCTTAAAAGTTATAATCGGGGTGGAATTTCCTCGTCGACTGGGAGGGGTGGGGGCTATGTTGTTTGGCGTCACTGCAAAGGAGCCAATGGCGTTTTAGAAAGGGTATGATTGACGCTTTGGTGGCCAATCACGTACAGAAATGGAAGCTGGGTGGGCTCCAGTCGATATGAAAACAAGTTTGAGGAAAAACATGGAATAATTTGGGTTATGGTTTTGTTTGTTTTTTACTGTCGTTTTTGTTTAATTATTATTTCCCTTTAATGGAGTATATATGTTTGTGTGGACGAGCTACGTCTTTATTCAGAAGCCCACCGCGTTTCTAATTAAACATCAAATCCAACCCAAACCAGTGGTCGGATGTTTACAGCAACTAAGATTTAAAACACACACAAACAATGAGTGTGTTCACACTTGAAAACATAAACAGGTGAAGTATTAATACATTAGCTCGAGTAGAAAGAAAAGCGGGCTGTCCTTCGTCATATGTGACTGCCTCACAGCTGGAACAGCGACGTGTCTGGACAAAATCTGTCTCTCGCTGCACTCTGTAGTTATGTAAGACCACACATGGGGGCAAAACTGATGACAAATGCGTCTGTAAATGTGCAGTCGATCATAGTTATGTCCGTCCACGAAGCAAACAAATAAATCACATGTTTTCGGGAAAAGGGCGTCTCATGCTATTACGTTGTGTGCTCGTCCAAGCCCGTAGGCTGTAGGAGATTACGCAACTCCCCTCCGTCTGAGGGGGGAAAAAACTGCAGGCTGTTTATGGGGCAGTGGCACAAAGAAATGGATGCAGCGCACAGGCGGTTCATTTGAATGCGCAGCATCAGTGGTGCAGGAAATGTAGGTCAGCTGTTTTCATTTGAGGAAAAGAGAGGTGTGCCTCTGCGTGTTGCATAATCAGCTGTGAGGTTCTCAACACAATCACAACAAGCTTACCTTACTTGTGTCCGCTTGATCTTTTATTTTTTCAAGGGTCCTGGGTAGAGCTGGAGCTGAATGGGAATACAGGGGCCCAGGGGAGGCAAACTGACCTGCTAACACCCGCTGCTGACCAAATAAATGCAAATGCTGGTATGAGTCAAACTCTGCAGACCTTGGAAGTGGTGCCTGAAAGTGATGAAACCCTAATTGGAGGACTAGAGCATGTGCCATCATCCTCCTCAATCCACAATGGGGATATGGAAAAGATCCTCCTGGATGCACAGCACGAATCCAGCCCGAGTAACTCCTCCTGCGATAGGTAGAAATAAAGACCATTCTTTAGTCTTTAAAGCTTATATGTATGTTCAATGTTTGAACAATTTGGGGCTTTTTTTTCTCACTCCAACATCTTGATTTAAGTCCTCACAGGCCACCAAGTCCAGAGCAGGATGAGGGTCAGATAACATTTGATGTGGAAATGTCCAGCCCAAGAGGTAGTCAGGTAAAGCTATTCATTCAGCTTTAAAGTTTAAGCCCTTTTAAAGTATTTCCATTTATCTAATTGCTTTACCTTTACATTTGCAGTCAGAGGAAGATTGTGCAGAGAAGGACAGAGAGGAAGACATTTTGATGAACAAAGAAGTAGACTGGGTTGCTGACTGGTCAAGCAGACCTGAAAACATTCCTCCAAAGTAACCAGGCTTTCAGAACCAATTACTAATATTAGTCAGGAGAATCTCTTCAATTGTGTTCTTTTTTTAATATTATCTGTCAATTGATTGTTCTATTTATTTATTTTTTTCACCATCAGGGAGTTCCACTTCAGGCACCCCCGACGTTCAGTTTCTCTAAGTATGAGAAAGAGTGGAGTCATGAAGAAAGGCGGCATCTTCTCTGCCGAGTTTCTCAAAGTCTTTATCCCTTCTTTACTCATCTCACACATCCTGGCTCTTGGCCTCGGGTAAGTCAGAACTCATGTCTCTCTGTCTTTGCCGAGCTTTTCATCACACCAGTTAGAATGGCATGGATTTTCTCAGAGCTCATAAAAAATTTTTTCTCTCTGTACCACTTTGCTACTGGTTTATCATGTGACTCTAGATGCAGCTATTCTGTAATCCAGTATGGCTGCCCAGGTCTGTTTCCTTAGACCTTTAGTAAAACTGCAAAGTGGTTAACAGTGGTTCATTTTAGCAGTAAATCACCCATGAATTGTTCACCAGTCACCTCCGAGTAGAGAAGGCTATTCTAAACAAGAGATCACCAAAGATGATCTTCTCGAGTTCCTGCATCTGTTTTTTTATCTCTTTTCTCCAGTTTTATTGTGAAGGTTCTGACAGAAGTAGTTATTCATACAGTATCTATATTGCTTTGATGTTTCTTCTCAGGTGTTGTTCCTCGAGCTGCTTTTATTTTTTAAGCCAGTCATACTGGCTTATGTTACAAAAAGTTGCGGCGCAAAGACGCATAGTGCACCCAGCAAGCATTGGAGTAATAGTGTCACAGCTGTTGTTCTTATGCTTGCTTAATAGGAAAGTTTGGGAAGTCCTTTTGTTTTTATTTAATGACTCACAGGGATTCTTCTCTAAAGCAGATTATACCTACAAGTTGTTGCCATTCAAAGGGACAGCTTCTGCTTGATGTTTGTGAAAATGTATACCTTCATTTTAACTGTCAGTTGTGAATGAGTGTCATTAATTATCTAGTACTTCAGCAGTTTTTGCAAAAAATGTTTTTGTCTGTTTCTCAACTGAATCAGTTTAATTCATTTTCCCCCCACCCCCCATTTCCTCTTTCCTAGAGTGTACATTGGGAAGAGAATTGCAACAGCTGCCACCAGTTCCTACTGAGTAGAAAATGAAGCAGTGCCTAGATGTTCTCCCGTCTCCAAGTCACTCAGCCATCCTTTTGTGGTCAAGCTCTCTGTCTCTGAATACATTGTGCACCCACCTTTCCCTTCCAATCAGCATTGAATTCTATCACATCGTAGATGTAGTCGTACACATGATGTAATGTGGTTGCGCTCCATCAGATATGGACAGAGGACAACACTGTACGCACAGTTGTCACAAACGTGAACGCGGTCAGTAACAAACTCTGTTCCACCTGGAAAAATATTAGTCATCTGTTCGACTAAAATAAATACAAGACAAGAGGGTTTCAGCTGAAGTGGTTTGAGGGTTGTAGTTTCTTAATTTGTCTTGTTAAGTTACAAGAAATCCAACACGAAGTAATTAATCGGCTCCGGGTACAAAAGGGACTGAAATCGCCTTAATTTATTGAGCTTAACATTCAAGGTGCAGTGAGTGGGGCGGCGGGGGCTCGTGGTGCTGCACTGTGGGATCAGTTTTTAAATTCCACACATTTTTAACTATAGAAGTTCTATCTTTTTGACCACAGAGGGTTTAAAAGCTTTGTTTTTGTTGAAGGTTGGAAAGCTTAAACATTTATCTTGTATGTAGCTCCAGAATTTTACAGAGAGGTAGTTGGAATACATTATAATAGTGGCAACCTTAAAGGCCGGAAGGCAGTATACCAGGCCATATGCTATTTTTATTTGTTTTTGCCTACATATCTTCTTCTCTTAACACATAATATAGCATCAGTGGCAAAGTGCCAAATTTTTATTCTTCACCACTGCACATTGGTGATTTATCTTTAGGCTTATTTTTTTTTAAATTTTCTTATCTGTTTAGGTATTTAAAGATGTACATGTGAAAAATAATTTAAGCTGTGATCTGCCCCATGTAATAGACACCTTTCAACATTGTATAATCTGTTTATACAGTGATACTGATGCATATTATATCTCATGCATTGTGGCAGTGTAAGTAATGTGTTTTTGCTGTTGTTTAATTGAAGCTTCAGTGGCAGGAAGCATCGCCACAGAGGAAGGGGTTTCAAGGGGCCTCGTTTAAGAGTGTTATAAGACTTTTATCTGGATTTCACTGTACAATAATTTCAGATAGCTTACAGTGTCTGTGTAACTTTTAGAACAATTATAGAAATGATTTCCTGGAGAAAATGCATGCTTTTCTGTATATTGATGCTCATATGCAGGCTGGATTATTCTGTCAGTGTCTGTGAATGGATGACACCATAACATATGAAAAACTGTCTATAACAGTATTGGCTGTTGGCAGTGTTGGTTTGGAAGCACTCATATTAACTCTTAAACTGTGCATGTTTAAACAGGCTTATGTACAGTTGATAAGTGTGCAATAGCGTTTTGGAATAAAAAGTTTGTACTGTATACAGTGGCTGATATATAAATACAAAGAAAGTGGATGGAGCTCCATAAAATGTAGTTCATTTTTCCAGTATATAAAGGGCACATATCATCATATTGGGCTTCTGCACAGCTGAATAGTGAGCAGCGTGGTAAAACTTGAATGGACTTTGTACTGAATGCGGGGGCTGAAACAAATATGGCTGCTGTCTTCGGCAGGAAATTTGCGTTTTGTCACCATTAAACAAAGCACTCGGCATAACAAGGATGAACGTGAACATGTGTGAATGCTTTATGTGTGAAGCTGTATTAACACAATCCAAAATAAAATTATTGCTTCCTCATTGTTTTGTTGTTGTTGTTGTTGTTGTTAGGTAATTCTTGGATCTTTAAAAATGATAAAAGATGGACTTAAAATAGTCATCTGGAAGCTGGCCTGTATGACAACACTGAGCAGTGGTTCTGTTTCAGTTTTCATTATTAGAGGAAATGACTGAGAGCAAAGTGCCACTCTTATGCCTTTTTTTTTTTGGTCACAAAAACTAATCTTAACTCCACAAAGGGTTTCTACTCTTTGGCACATTATTAATTAAATTTTAAATCCTTATTATATACAAGGCTTTGAATAATCAGCCCTCACCTTCCTCTTACAGACCTCATAGTACCGCAGTGCACCCAGCAAGCATTGGAGTAATAGTGTCACATCTGTTGTTCTTATGCTTAATTAATTTCTACAGAGTAGGAAAGTTTGGGAAGTCATTTTGTTGTTATTTAATGTCTTTTGGATTTTTCTCTAAAGCAGATTATACCTACAAGTTGTTGCCTTTCAAAGGACAGCTTCTGCTTGATGTTTATGAAAATGTATACCTTCATTTTAACTGTCAGTTATGAATGAGTGTCATTAATTATCTAGTACTACAGCAGTTTTTGCAAAAATGTTTTTCGTGGTTTTCTCAACGGAATCAGTTTAATTCATTTCCCCCCCTATTTCCTCTTTCCTGGAGTGTACATTGCGGGTGCCTGCCCCTCCGTCAGCCTGGTTATGCCAGAAGTTTCTTCCTGTTCAAAGGGAGTTTTTCCTTCCCAGAGTTGCCAATTAAAGCACCTTGAGGCGACTGTTCCTTGTGATTTGGTGCTATATAAATAAAAGTGAATTGAATTAATAACAGCAGTGATGAAGCGAGGGAGCAGTATTAAGCAGAAGTGATGCAATTCTTATTTTCTTCCAAACGTACATTTTTTTTTTGTACACTTCCATCAGATGGGGCAGACTTATTCATTATAAGGAGGGTACTGTTTTAATTTGTCTATAACTTGACAGACCAAACATTACTTTTTTTCTTATGCAGGGCAAGGTCTAGGGGAAGTCACGCACCATTAAGTCTGTAGGCGGAACTCTACATCTAGCTGTAATTATCAAAGGATTATCCATACAGGAAACAAACAATCAATGCATGGTGTGTTACAAATCGGAAATCCAATGCAAACAAAAAAAAAAAAGCTTTTCTAACATGAGTAGCCTTCACGGTAATTAGTAATTGTATAATTTGATCAACTACGGCTAGAACCGGGAATTCATATTTTTGTTACAGTTATTTTACTCCTTGATGTGACCGATCTGACAAGCTGTGCATAACACATTTCCCCCTAAACTGCATGCATCACATCAGGAGAGAAACATGGAGCTCAGGCTGAGCAGGGCGGGGCAGTGCGCATGCGCGGTTCCTTATTGTGGCCTCCTTAGAGCTCGTCTGGGTTTCAGGGACCTGTTCTAGCAGTACATCTAAGTGCAGGAGTGTGAGACTGAGGTAAAACTTCTCGTTTTAGGCTACTTTTTTTTTTGCTGGCTGCACCCTGCAAACGTGACTTGCTACACAGAGAAATTTTCACATACAGGCATTGTTCTCTCAGGGCGTCGACTGGCCAACAAGCGGAGCATCCATTCATCCTTTCATTGGCATCTGAGCTTTTCCAGTCTCGCTCGCTAGCGTTAGCCAAGAGGCAGGGGGCACCGTGTCGGAGAGAGCTTCAAAAATGTCGGGGTACCAAGGAAAGAAGAACATCCCACGAATTACAGTGAGTGTTGTTTCGTCTTATCATATCTGTCCTTCAACGGTGGTGTGTAAAGCCTCACGTTTAGACCAAAAAGCTAGCCAGCGCTTAGCCGCCGTATCCATCCATTTACACTGACTGACGCTGTCAGCAGCAGCAGCCCAGCTCCACGTACCGACAGCCTGGGATGGTATCCAGCCAGTGGACTACAGGAAGCTGCTTACCAATTCCTCATTTAGGATATGGGTCTTATTTTTCCTTCTGTATTGAATACTCAAAGCAGCTCATTGCTCATTTAGCTACCATTGTTAGCTCTTCCTTTCTCTCAGCATCCTCAGCCTGATCGGTGTAGTTAACAGGTTTTAGATACAGGTTTCCTCAGTGTGTCATTTTTCAATTCCACCTTCTATCCTCCACCATCTACCATACCTGCCCTCTTCAATGGAGTCTTTATGTATTGTTTTGTTTTCTTTCTTTATAGTTTATGCAAAAAGAATAATCCTATAATTCCCCTCTATTGAGTCAAATATTGCTGCAAATCTTGATTTGACAGTATACATTATGTTTGCTTCGGTTTATGGTGCAGCTCTTCATCCAGACTGCACATCTTAAGGGGAATGCAGCAGGCTTGCTGTGATAGTTAAGGAACTAAAACCTCTTTTGCAAAGTAGGTCATTGCACAGCTCTTATCCAAACCCTATGCTTTCATCTGGCAGCAAGAGGGCTGATTTTGCAGCATATAGACTCAGCAGCTTCGTGCTTGATCATTTAATCACATCAAACTCTCCCGTACTGGCTGTGTTTTGTACAGATGGTTGCCAGGTCGTTCGCAGGTCGAGCAAGGGTCATAAACACACAAACCTGACATCCCAGACACAGCATGCAGGCAGCAATAACTCTGCAGCCGCCTTCCCCAGGCCTACAGACACACACACACACACACACACACACACACAGAGTCAAACAAAACCCATTATGCAGGTAGTTTCACTCTCCAAAGCTTTGAACAAAATGCCAAGGTTAGTCTGTGAAAAACAGTAACTGAATTTGTTCAAAGCACACTAAAGCAGGAATAGTAGCAATCCTTTAATGGCTGTGCCTTCAGAATTTCACAGCTCCATAAGCAGCTCACTCCTTCCTCTTTCCTATCAAGTATCCTATCAAGATGCAGTAATCTATTGCTCATCTTGATTCGAATTGAAACTGTGTATTATTTTACAGCGTTTGAATGTTGGATCGGTCTTGTTTAATTTTTCTGTGTAATCTCCAATCGGATCACATCCATCCATATCCAGATTTGTTTCATTATTAATTGTTGATACATGGTTATTACACAAAATATAATTTAAATACACTTGAAAGCCAATTTTATCTTTATAATTAAAATATCATCTGATGTTATTTTTTTCCCTTTCAGACACACCAAATGTAAACAGATTTCCCTTCCCTCGTTCTGTGTAGCTATTTTATTTACTCGTTTACGCTCTGCTCGACTCTGTCCAACTCTGTTTGGATCAGCTGCTTATATTGTTTGTGGCCTTTCAAACAAGTGTATTGCCAACAGGGACATTGCATAGTGTCCTCTGCAATCATACAACACTCATAACACAGTTGAAGGACATCTCTCCTGTATCTTTTTTTTTTTTTTTTTGCTTTTTAATTTTCTTTTATTTTTTTTTTTTATTTGCTTTTTT
>VOQJ01011834.1:0-16539 GCA_015052665.1 Apistogramma diplotaenia | reverse complement strand
GGTCTGGTGGGCCATATTGGATTCCCCCCCCCCCTCCTCATTGCCTTGTCAAAGTGTAGGTTTTGTATGCCAAGCTATAATGTGAAGTGATTTACATTTGGGGAACTTTCTTGATAATGGTTTTTGGGTTGTAATGTTGAGCACTGTTGTTTGCCCTTCTCCACCTAGTGTGATACTACTGCTCATGTATGTTTTGTAGGATACCTGAGTTTTGGGGGAGAAGTCATCGATTCTGTCAGCATTTGGTTGTGTTGACTTCAGTGGATTAAAATAATAAAAATAAAGTCTGTGGTGCTGACTCTGTTTTTTTAATTATCTTCATAGGTGGGAATCTATTATTTAGGAAAATAATATGGGTGAACAAGCTCTAAAAAGAGCTCTTAACTTATAATTAAGGTGATGAAGGAGCTGTCTTGTTCCTCCTTGTAGGTGTAGCTGCAGGGGCTCATATGCCTGTAATCTCCTCTGTCACACCATCCCTCTGCATGTCCTCCACTACATGCATACATCATCTGTCTTCTCAGCCTTTCCTCTCTAACTTTGTCTCCAAGTCATTCGCCCTTAGTTGTCCCTCTGATGCACTCATTTATAACTTGATGCATTCTGGTCACTCCTAATGAAAATATTAACATCTTCAGCTCATCCTCCTGTTAGTAACACTGTACATCATAGCAGGTGTCAGTACCATCTTGTAAACCTTCTGTTTCACTCGTGCTCCTGTCCTTCCGCACTCTCACCTCTCTTGTGTGGTTTACCCCAGTTATTTAAGCCCATCTACCTTCACTACATCTGGGCCTTGCGTGTTCATCTTTCCAGCTGTCTTGCTTTTACTGACTTTGATTCCTTTTCTCTCCAGTGCATACTTCCACTTCTCTAGACTTTTCCACCATCACAGTCCACGGAGACTCCTGCCCAATCACCACTGTAAACAGGAAAGGGCTCAGAGTTGATCTCTGCTGTGACTCCCCACCTGTCACACATCTGTCACTCCTACCGCACACCTCACCGCTGCCTCATCCTCATGCATGTCCTGCAGTACCACAGTTCCTCTTTTGGCACCCTATCAAATGCTTTCTGTAGAGCCATAAAGACACAGTGCAGCTCCTTCCGACCTTCTCTATACTTCTCCATCAACACTCTCAAAGCAAATGTCACATCTGTAGTGCTCTTCCTCAGCATGAAGCCACACTGCTGCTCTCTGATCATCGCCTCTCTCCTTAACCCAACTTTGACAACTCTCCCTTATCATCATAGTATGTCTCATCAGCTCCATCCCTCTGTAGATTCTCCAGTCTGTGAAACCCAAAGTCCACCATAATAATAAATAATTCCCCCTATAGTTTATCACCTCCGGCTTACTGTCTGTCTTGGTCTCAAAATCATTTATTAATGACTTCCTTGTACTAAAAATTCTGTTCATGTCTAATAATTTATCCAACCACAGCATGCCTATGTTATAAAAAAACCTTTTGTCTTCATGGTTTCACACGCAGAGTTATATACTTTTTATATACAGTCCTAATTATATTTTAAGACTCTAATTATGTCTTCATGTTTAATTCTGATTGCTTATTTTAACAGTCACCTTCAGCCTAATATAAACCGTCAAGTGCACATACCAACGATAACAGCACAAACCGTAGTTACAGGGACATTCATGCCAAACATGCTTTGAAAAAGCAGAATAAATAGTAAACTGGTGTGGAACTTAGCACTCAAGCCGAGGTCAATAAAACCATAATTGCGTGTGCAGCAGTCCACCTGTCTCTGCAGTGGAAGAGTAAATTACGATTCATGGCAGGGCCCTGGCTAATGCTGTGTGGGGAATAATTGATTGAATAGTTCATATGCGTATTTTCATGCAACTCCCTTCCTTTGGAGGTGCACAGCGGGGATCCCAGCTGTTTGACTATTAATGGAGACTTTTAATAAAGTCAAGCAGCTAGATGCAACAAAAACACCTCAGGGTAACATTTTATCAAACCAGCGCTCGGCCGCACTCACAGGTGAGTCTCATTAACAGCCTCTCACAGACAGGTCTGTGCAAATCAAGCATGTTTATTTTATTCTATTATTATTTCAAACATTTTCTATTATCTGGCATCTGTGGGGCAGTGTTGGTGGTGACGCATGAAACAAGACTGATAATAAGAAAAATGCTTTATAAACTAAGGTAAAGAGACTGCTGGGAACCATGCCTTACATTAAGCACCAAAATAGACACTTCATCTTCTGTTGATGTGAATTTTATTACAATCGGGGGTAAGTAGTTGATGTAAGAAGTCGGGTGTGACCTCACACACCCAAAGGTCATTTTCTGGATGATGAACATTAATCTTTCTAACGCTGTTAGTTATTTTTAATCCTGTAACATTGTTCCTTTTACTTAAGTAAATCCCCTGATTAAAAGATCATCTTGGTCACATACGCAATTAACTAATTAATAATTCTAATTAATTCATTAGCATGACACTGAACACCATCTCCAGTGTTCTTGTAATTAGTAGCGAATTGCACAATCATTTCCAGGGACCCTTTTAAGGATGTGCAACTCTGTAGCAATGCTTTACAAAAAGTGTAGCATGCGGGAGTGCACGCAGCGAGGCAGTGAGACACTAGGTGGAAGCACAGAGTTGCGGCTCTCGCTCTCGTCCCATGCTCCAGCTCCTCAGACGCTTCCCCCCACAGGGATGCTTCCAGTAAAATGAACCGCGCAAGACAACATCTCCGTCACACCGAATGCTCACATCAGTAAAAAAAAAAAAAGTTCTGTGATTATGTGGAGTGAAGCCCCTGGCTGTTTGACAGTTGTCCAATTAGGACTAAGCATGATGAGCGCACTGATTAAACCGGAGAAGGGAATCCTATTATGCCAACATCTTCACCCACTGATGAGAGAGCTTTAGAAAGGAAGAAGAAGAAGAAGAAGAAGAAGAAGAAAAAAACATCAGGAAGTTTACAAAGCTAAACCCTCTTGGGGAAATGTGCAACCATGAGTCATCAGCAGCACTTGCTTTGCTGTCAATCCAGTGAAACAGACAGTGCTATTATAAGACCACAATCCCTCCCAGAATTGATTTGTCATGACCACATCATCCACAGCGAGACCGCGAGCTTTACATTTATTCCTCCTCACGTTAAGTGATTGTAAGCTTGGCGTTCTTTTTTCAATCAATCAGAACAAATGCACAGTAAAGAGCAGTGAAGATGATGCACCCTGGGTATCACCTTGAATATATGATATTAGGCTGCTGGATAAAAACAGTGTGGGTTTCTGGTGAAACAGAGGAGAGCTGCTCTTGATCATCTCCACTCTGTATCTGACTCTCACAACCCCTAAGATCTAATTATAGTATTCATTGCAGCTATTGCATTTGGAAGGTGGTATATCTTTAGAAGGCGCAGCATACAGGTATTTTGTTGGCTGGATTTTTTTCTTTATAATCCCAGGACTCTATAGAGAGATAATAGAGGGGAGATGCGAATTAGGTCATCTGTACCATCTGTAGTTTATTACTCGAGCTGGCAGCTCTTCTCCTAATGGCATCTGCGCAGAGATGTGTGATTTACAGGTTCACAGTCAATGACAACTCGGACACAGACGAGCACTCGGGCTGCGCTGCCGGGTGCCTCCCTTGGGGGAGAGCCGCCGACTCCCCTTTTACGACTGAACTCCACATACAGAGACTGGCTTAAAGATGTTGCCTGCATCTCTCCCTCCCCACACTCACAAAGAGAGTACATCATGGTGCTACAGAGGGAGGGAGCAGCAGGAGAAAACAAATCAATAGCGCTGGCAGAGGTTGTCCTCTTGCCCTTTGATGCCTCTGCTTAAACAAAGACACTTTGCAGTCTGGAACTCCCACTAAACATCCACCTGTGAACCACACTAGACAGCGCACACCGGAGACCCTATGAAGGCCAAGTCAAAGACCGCCTTCTTTCTATGTGAAAAGCGGTAAAAGAAAATGACATAAAGACAAAGAGTACAGCCTGAGAGAAGAATGTCTGAGACTGTGTATGACTTATCCTGACATCGCTAAATCTGGTAAATTTTCTAAGAGGCTTGGAGTCAGTCAGGATTGAGGCCAGCAACCACAAGGTCAGTTAAAATTCCACTGAAGTATATTAAGACATCCATCTGGCGCTGCTCAGAGGTACATGTAATTGTGGGAATGTGAATGGATGAACTAGAAATTTTAAGGGGCTATATATTAAGCGAATAAAACCTAAAAAACTGAAATAAATAACACCAAAGTCCATAAATGTCCTCACAAATCCCCTGTTAGGAGTATGTCTTATAAATTTATTGTATGTGACAGAGAAATATGTGAGGTCCCTTGGTTTCCACTGTGTAGTACACAAACAACAGTTTCACCACAGGAGCAGAAAGCAAAATCTGGAGACTACAGGAGCAGCACCGATCAGCATTTTGGAAATTAGTGTTGAAATCATGCAATATCAAAGGTTTTCTTCGTCACGACTTCAGACATTTAAACGGCTTTGTCAGGAAAATGAAAAAGGTGTAAACATATCGAGATCTTTTGCTCTTTTTGGCTTTTCCTCCCCATTTTCATCGCTCCCAAGCAGCTGTATTGCAGCAAAAAGCTATAAAGCCTCGTTATTACGGTGGCGTCGAGGGGGAGGTGGGGATATACATATATTTCTGACAGTGTAACACCGAGGTAAAAAAATAAATAAATCACTGAATGCTCTCAAAGCTGAGATGAAATTTGAAATTTAAATTTAAAAGCAGCCATTATTACAGCACCAACTCATTCCATTGTGATGTTAACAGAGCGAAAGGGCATTTATTCTCATGTGTGACTTTGAAATGATACAAATGGGTGAAGCATTACAGTGGTTATACAGGCTCTCCCTTTTCAGATAGGGACAGTTGGTGGATTTTAATGGTGGGAAGGTTCCTGGCAGAGGGGGGCTGGCCGCAGTTGGACTCCTGTGGCGGCGCCCCGGCCCTGAGGATGCAGCAGCAGGTCCGCTGCAAGCTTTTATTGCAGAGTTTGGCCACTTTTGCTCTGCTAGTTTCTGCTGGTCCAGATTCGCCCGTGGGAGCTCCGGAAAAGACCTTCCATTCCCTGCTGTCCCTGGAAGAAGGAGTCCTCGAGAGGGCCATCGAGGAGGAGGGGCTGAGCCGAGAAGGAGGCCCCCTGCTGTCGAGACCCAGGGTGAGGGGCTGGCCGTGCCCCTGTGTCTGGCTCTGATGATGATGGTGGTGTGGTCTGGGTGTCGTGCTCAAACAGTGAACTCCGAGTAAACTCTGGAAAGCTTTCTTAAACTCCTGGTTGGAGCACGGGTAAATGATGGGGTTGATGCAGCTGTTGAAGTAACCGAGCCAGAAGGTGATCTTGAAGACGGTGTCTGAAGGTCTGTATGCAGGGAAAATGGCACCTGTAGGGACAGCAGACACACATCACAGGAGATTATGAACCTGTGCTAGAATTCAGTAGCATGATGGTTGTCTTGCACACCTAAACAACTTTCAAGATATTTTACTCAGGGAACGTCATGGGATCAACATAGTTATTAAGATGCATTTTTTTGGGAACATATAAATGTTGGTGTCAGTCCATGAAGCAGACAGGGAACTATTGCACTGAAAAGAATAATTGGAAAATGTCTCTGGACACTAGAGAAAAACAATCTGCAGATGCCCCAAATCACTAGGACCTCATCCTCTGGGCATCCAATAGTTATTGAGATGCTTCAGTCCAGAGTGAAGTCGTGCTGTAGACCAGTGCTGCCTCGAGCCGTGCTGTTACTGTGGTTAAACTAAGTTTGAGTCATTTTTTACTCACTGTATTCCATTCATTTGTTTTTTTTATTACTATTTGAAATGAAGACGGGATCAAACCGATCGCCGATTTATATCTGCGTGTTACACTTTATTTCTAGTTGTTTTATCCGAGTTCCGCTTTGTAGAAGCTTCTTCTTTGCCACCAAGGTTAAGGATTTTTATCAAAATTGCTCTCAGAAACTTGCTTGCTTTTGATTCGAGCGAGCGAGGAATGTGAGTGGGATCTTTAATGAAGTGGTAAAGGTAATGGCTTAATGGACGCATTACATGCAGGCCCATTGCTCATTGTAAATGTAGGTGACGCTTCACATATTCAATGGCTGGCAGTGAGACATTAAAATAATGAAATAGCTGACTTCTTGTGTGGCTCCACTATATCTGTCTATCTGCCATCTATTTTCAGAGGCAGAAGGAGAAAAGCTGCCTTGTGAAATGTTTTATTGGGCAAGCTCCTGAGAGGGTTAAACATAGCCTTGAGGGAAAAAAATGGGATTGTGATATAGAGATGGACAGAAACAAGCGTTGGAGAGGAGTTGGAGAGAAAATCATTTTGTGCCGGGCTATGCAGCTAATGCATTTTATCCCCAGCTGTGCCAAAAATCCCCAATTCTATTAATGCCCGCGCCCTCGATACATTCGTTTTTGTACACAAGAAGTGCAACTGTTAGATAAATGCACTGATGCTTAAAATCAATGATGCAGCCGCCAACGCTGCTGCTGCTGCTGCTGCTGCTGCTGCTGCTGCTGCTGCTGCTAAATGCACACATTTTGTTTTTTTCATGCTGAATGAATTCATTCAGATTGAAGATTCTGGCCAGCTGCTTGCATGGGATGTGTTATTAATCCGGTTTAGCGGTCACATGCACGGAAGCATTTAATCTGAACAGTGCGACATATGATGATTGAATATGATCACATGTTTAAGTGCTCCCTGAATATGGATATACAGTACATTGTCTGTTCAGGGTACCAGTTGTCTTTGCTGTTTTTAATTCTTTTAAGAGTTCTAGGAGTGCATTAAAGTGCCAAAAACAAATCATTTTGGAGCCGACTGAAATGTCATTTTTTGGCATGTTTATTCTGATTGAGGTGTTTTTGTAGCAATTTTACTGTTATTTGGTTTAATCTGTTGCTCATTTTATCAGCACTAGTTGTAATAAGAGTGCTATTTACGTACACTCACCGGCCACTTCATGAGATGCACCTGCCTCAGCTGCTTGGTAGTGCAAAAATCGAATCAGCCAATCACATGTCAGCAACTCAGTGAATTTAGGTACAGACGTTGTTAAGACAACTGGATGAAGTTGGCTGGAGAGGAAAAAGGCGATTTTCTCTGAAAAAGAGAAAATATCCGGCGGGTGGAAACTCTTTGGACTAAAATCCCTTGTTGACCACTTCAAGGTGACAGGAAGGCATCTTCTGATGGATGCTTCCAGCTGGATAACACACCATGTCACAAAGCTCAAATGATCTCATACTGGTTTCTTGAGCATGACAGTGAATTCATTGCACTCAAATAGCCTCCACAGTCACCAGATCTCAGTCCAGTGGAGCTCTTTCGGGATGTGACAGAGTGGGAGACTCGCATCTCATTTCCAGCACCTTGTTGAATCTTGGCCATGAAGAATGAATGCAGTTATGAAGGCAAAATGGGGTCCAACGCAGTACAAAAAAGGCATACCTAATAAAGTGGCATGAGTGTATATTACTGAATATTTTTCAATCTTATAATAGGCTAGAAAATTGTTTGGGTAAAATTTATTTTAAAATGACATGGGCTTATTTTCTTTTTGGTTACTTGGTCGAGTACGACTCTGAGATATAGATTACTTTTTAAAGACTTTTCATTAGCTTTGTCACAATGTTTGGTTCTAGTTTTATTCTGTAAAGAAAGAAAGAAAGAAAGAAAGAAAGAAAGAAAGAAAGAAAGAAAGATTTATAATTAATTCATTCATTCATTCATTCTTTGAAATAGGAATGGATTGTCATAATAAATAATTATTAAAAAATTTTTTTTATATATCTCTTTATATTATCTTTGTTTCTTGCCCTTTTACCTAGCCTGTTTTCTTAGCAGTGAGTTTTTTAAGGTTTGAGTTTAAACTGAAGTAACCCAAACCGAGCACAGAGTTCTGATGTTGCGCCTCTAGCAAGGTTGGATGAAGTGTAGGCAGATGGTTGGCTGTGGGCTCGCAAGAAATCTCAGGCTTTTTCCTTGTTGCTGTCTGGTTGATGAGTATTTTTCTCCTGGCAAGCATGTTTTGTTCCTCCTAGCAGGTTAGGCTAGTAAGCCAGATGGGTTCTGCCCACCCTATCACCTAAGGAGCTCTACTTTATGAATGTCTCACATTACATAACCTTGGTAAGTCTGTAGTCCTCATTGTTGTTAATTGTCTGCAAAGGCTGAATTTATAAGCAGCTTCTCTCACGCAGGTTTTAAGCTTTCTTTGTCCCTGCAGCCGTTACCTCACTCTCTTTCAGCTCCTGCCCCACAGCCAGTCACATTACAGTTAGCGATATGCCTCATCAACAACCACACACTTCATGTGTGATCAAAAAGCTCCATCACATCTCCCCTGCAGGGTCATCTCCATTTGTAAGTCTGGATTGAGTCCAGCGCAAATGTTATGTTTTCAGCCCTCCCTGGAAATCCAGATCAGACCACTTTAACATAACCATCTGTGATGCATGCTGGAGGAGGGCTGGTACTGAGGCCGGATTGTGTTTTAAGTGTACTGTGTGAGAGGAAGTCTCTTTTTTTTTATTTCTGTGACCTTGTGAACAATGTGTGGACTATTCTATGCTTTTTTATGCTTTAAAATAAAATTTAAGTACTCATATACATATACACAAACATAGTGGGCCACACCTCTTAAACTTTGAATTCAGGTGGTTTCAGTGTCACTGCCACAGGTGTACAAAATCAACCATGCAGTCCACCTTTACAAAGAATGAGTGGTTTAAAAAGCTCGCTGAATTTGAGCATGCTGTAACAGGAAGTCTGAGGCACGCTGAGCGCAAAAATCTCCAAGGCTCTGCTGACTGCAGAGCTTCAAACCTCCTCTGGCATCAACATCAGCATAAAAATTGTGCGCCATGAGCCTCATGGCACGGGTTTCCATGGTCGAGCAGCTCCTGTAGGTGTAATGTGTAGGTGGGCCAGTACTTTTGTCCATATGGTTCAGTAATATTTTAGTGTTCAGAGTGGGTGTGTTGGAAAAAGTTCCAGGTTTGCAGTAAATTATAGACATTTGCTACAAGATTATGCGTGCTCTGTCACAGTTGAATTGTTCAGCTTCTGTTTAATTCACCTTCATGTTAGAAAAGCAAAGTTGGTAGCTGAGTTATTGACTATCGCTGCGGTGACACAGATAGGAATCATAATCTGTTAAAGTTAATTTCAGGCCGTCTGGCTGGTGCTTGTTACATGTTTCATATAAGGCAAGAGTAATAAATGATTACAGCAGTGTTTCATTTTTGAAGTCATATTACTTGTGCTTGCCTAAAATAATGGAGCCACAGCAATAAAGTGGCTTTTTGTAAATAAATAAATAAAGAGAACATTGTGAAAACAAAGTTAATTAAACTGAATATTTTTGGCTGCCTTAATTTAACCGGAATCAAGTGGTACATGCGGCATGGAATCAAAATATTTAAAATTGGAAAATAGAGAAACTCCAAAAAAGTCACGTCTGATTCCTAATTTTCTCTAAATCTTTCAGGTGGACCCGAGGTGCACAGGGCGCCCTGTGAAGGCAGCTGACTCATAGCTCTGTAGCCATCCCTGTAACAATATAAATATCGCCTGTTGACACTTGTGGCCAAATTGAAAAAAGATTAAAATGAAAGACATCTGCTCTTTAGATTCGTTGTATTGTAGCGGGTTTTGTAAGCAGGCAATACTGCTTCACTTGCTTTTCTCTTCTTTTCTCCTAAACTCTGGTTTTTATCATAATTTCAGTTTACTAAATGCATGTGAGTGAATGAGTAAATGCAGCTTGTTTGGGTGCTCATTTAGACTTAAAAAAAATTACATAACACATAGTTATTTGACCCATTGTTCACTTTTAAATGTTTATCAGCATAAAGGCAGAGTGTCTTGGGTGGACATGACCATTATGCTGCATGTCATTCACCTGCTCTTTCTCCCAGAGTTCCTGTCTTTCTTTTCAGTGGCACTATCAGAATGCAAAATGCCCAAATATAACTCTTAGAAACAAAAAAAAAAAAACGACATGAGCACTGGTTCAAAAAGATCCTCAACAGCAGCTGACACCATGAGTCAAAGGTTTTTAAATAATCTTTTGCCTTTACGTCACTGTTGTTGTGCCCAACCCCACCCACACCTGAATTTATGGAGGACTGGAGATGGGCAAAGTCCCAGTTCATGTCCACAGTCTTAACATTTTACAGCACATGGACCCGTTGTGAAGTTGTTCTTAATAACAGCGATGGCATGCTTTACATTAGGGTAACACTGTAGCCTTAGACAGAAGACTCCCACTCCAGTTTCCTTCCACAGTCTAAAGAGATTCCTGTTAGGTTAAGTGCTGATGCACGGCTGGCCTTGGGTGGGGGAGCGAGTGGTTGTCTGTCTCTCTGTGTTATCCCTGTGATGGACTGGTAACCTGTTAAGGGTGTACTCTGCCTCTCACCCAGTGTCAGCTAGGATTGGCTCTAGCCCCCACCACGTGACCATGAACTGGCTAAATGGTTAAGAAAAAGGATGGACTGATGGATGCTTCACACTTGTTATTGTTCCTAAGAAGGACTTCTAACATGTCAAGGACAATCCACATATAAACACAGGGCCTTTTAACACAGCTTTAAAATTACTGCCATAATCAATGTCCCACAATTATCACAGATCTTCTTCCAGCTGCTCCCTTTAGAGGTCACCACAGTGGATCATCTGCCTCCATCTCCCCCTACACCTAGCATCCTCTTCTCTTACACCAACCCCTCCTTCACTACATCCATGAAGCTTCTCTGTGGTCTTCCTACCTATATTCAACATCCTTTGTTCCACACTCGCTATCACTCGTCTGCACATGTCCAAACCATCTGAATCTCGGCCCACAATTAATATAGATATCAATTTGAATAATATCTACTTAATAAACAAAATAATTCTATCAAGACTTATCCAGCTACACATCAAAACTAGACCAGTGCTTGGTGATTCACTACTGAATCTATCATTGTCCACAGACTTATGTGGCAGCGGTATGCACTGTGACGCCAGTATTAGTAAGGGAGCATTCATAAGCTGAGGCATTGCCTCATTTCCCAGTCAGGAGGTACTCAGCCAAATGGTGGCAGCTATATTTGCAAGCATGAGAGCATGGAATAAATACAAACCCTGCAGGATTTGTTAGGATTGTGCCATATCTCATACCTACTTGGTTCGTATTTCCCTCACATGATTGACAAGAGTGCTTGCAGTGCATAGGTTTGCTATATGATTACTTCCCTTCAAGCTCATCTGGGGGCTATTGAAGACACCATTATATGAGGTTTGGCCTCAGTGCGAAGGCTTTATCTGTCACTGAAGATCTGCCCCCTTGATGAAGGGAGCCACAAACACAAGGGAGAAAAATGGCTCGACATGCCATTCAAGGGTCTTGGCTTGAAATATATCTTGGTTTCAAATTTAGTCCTTTTGTTTACAGACAGGGGAGCACTGGAGGATGACAGTGATGTGAAAGATTTATAGAGGCTATTTATAGAACGACTACCTGGCCGAGTCGAAAGCATTTACTACAGTGCTCAAGAGGCCACAGGCTCATCTGAATGCGAGTAACCTCAGTGTCATCCCACAAAGGAGACATTCACTTAACATCATCTTACTATGAAATTAGCCAGCACTTAAAAACATGACTGTAGAATAAATTGATCAGTGAGTGCGTAATGGGAATAAATTCAGATGTTAAATTGCTCTCTAAAAGTGGTCTGACTCATACGTAGGAGTAGGTAATCAAATATATGGACCTATTTTTAATATGTGAAATGTTATTGATTAAACAGTTGCAGAACATATCATTGACTGTCTGTGCTCGAGTGATGTTGCTAAAAAAAAACATTTTTTATTGATACTGACAGTTATATGAAACGAGAACATCACTCTTATTTTTGTCCATTTAACAGGAAACTGGAGGCAGGAGTTAATGCAGGTGACAGCACCTCTAGCGGGTCACTGCAGCCGACTAAGAAATAGTGCAATGAAACCACAGTTTCCCATTTTTACACTCTCAAAGTCATTAAACTAAGAAGTTTAAAGAGTCAGTTTGTGAGCTTGGAAGAGGGCCTGGTTTATCCACCTGAGGGGTGTCAGAATTCAAATAAGTATTCCCATTCAGTCTTGTAAGCAGGCTGCGCTGATTAAAATTGGATTTGCCCAGAAAAATCTTGGAACTCTGACTCTTAACATTATGAATTGTATGCAAGATGAACATGATGATACTCACCGATGGGTAGCACCAGGAAAAAGGGGAGCCAGCACAACACGAAGCAGCCAACCACAATTCCCAAGGTCTTGGCAGCCTTCTTCTCTCTCGAGAACTTCAGCAGCTTCAGAGCAAAATGTGTGCGGTTGCGAAGGGCCTCTTCATCTGATACGGTCGTGTTGCCTCGGTGTATCCTGAGAATCACCTGCTCTGAATCGGACTTCTCTGTCTTGTGGCCCTCTCTCAGCCCCTGGCTCTCTCTGTGAGCCACCACATAGACCCGACAGTACATTACCAGTATGATGGTGAGAGGCAGATAGAAGGAGCCCACAGCAGAGAAGATCGCGTAGCCTGGTTCCTCTGTGATCTTGCAAATGGACTCGTCCTCCGGCGGTGCCTCTTTCCAGCCAAACAAAGGTCCAATAGATATGATGACAGACAGCACCCACAGCAGCATCACTGCCAGCAAAGCCCTGCGTTTTGTAACTATTGCTGGGTAACGCAGAGGGTAGCTCACTCCAATGTAGCGGTCCACGGATATTACACAGAGGCTCATGATGGAAGCCGTGCAGCAGAGCACATCCACAGCTGCCCAAACATTACAAAAAGCTCGTCCAAACACCCACCGATCCAGGATTTCCAAAATGGCAGAGAATGGCAGCACAGTGGAGCTCAGCAGCAAATCTGCCACTGCCAGATTAACTATAAAATAATGCGTGACTGTCCGCAGGTGTCGGTGGCAAACCACCGAGAGGATTACCAGAATGTTTCCCACTACTCCGAACCCAATGAAGAGACCAAGCACCAGGCCCAAAACCACAGCCTTGACCACATTGACCTCTGGGACTAAAACATGGCTGCAGTTGGAGCAGTTCTGTGTCAGAGGAGCCGGGGTCATGTTGTCCAGCACAGGAATCATCAGTTCCAGTACAATGCTGGTACTCAGAACGGTCCTGTGTAGTAAAGGTAGACTGAAGCGCACACCTATTTAAGTCGACTACAAGAGAAAAGATACATCAGGCCATTCTCATGAAAGCCATTAGAGTAATGATCACATTAAGCCTGTCTTGTCAAAACATAATTTGAATGATGATGCCTCGACCAAACGAGCCATTACGTTGGCAATGCATCAAGGGAAATAAAATGACAAGTTGCATGCAGAAACACTGAAAGAGAAATGTAATATATGCAAGCGAACCCTACTGAGCTGAAATCGGGTGATCCATCTTGAAAATAACGATGTTAAAACAGTTTTTATGCAGCTGGTGTGAGCCACTTTTAAAAATGCATTACGGATACATGGGACAGATGGGGGGGGTAGACGATTTAGGAAGTCTTTGAATGTTCTCTGGAGCCCCCCCAAAAAAAATAAAATCCCTGTTTGAACTGAAAATTAAAGTCTGTTGTCTTAAAATGAGAAGCTATTTTTCCTGGACAGAGTAGTAGGTGAGTAATAGCCAACATCCAGGCTGGTGTGTTGAAGCAGAAGGAGAAACTCAGCTTCAGCTCCAGCTTCAGTGTCAACGGCTGACAGCAACAGCATCCGGTGCCTTTGAAAAGAGAGACAGAAGAAGACACATCCGTCACATACGGGGAAACGCAAAAGCATTCATTTTTGTTCTGCTTGTTGTTTTGTTTGCAGTCTCTTTTTTGTTTTGTTTTTTTAAATTACCGCTGCTCAGCTCTATCAAGAAGCTGGGCGGGAGACAAGGTCTGAGCCACAGCTGCTGTCAAATCAACGCCGCCACTGTCTCGTCTTGATAATGGGCGAAACCCAAAGTTGGGCTGAGAAGCAGAGAAACTTGCAGTCATGTGAAAAGTTTTCATAGGAGTCTGTGCTGTCTTGTTTAAAACACCCAATGATTCATTCATTTGTGGAAGTGCCTTTAGCAGCAATAATGGGAAATCTTTTTTTTTCCTGTATAACTTTATCAGCAAACTGATCTTTATGACACTTCTTCAGTTAATTGGGGATTTGTAGGCATTCGCTTATGCACAGGTCTCTGAAGGTCCCACCACAGCATTTCAGCCAAGTTGAGGTCTGGAGTTTGATGAGGCAACTGCAACACTTTGATTCTTTTCTGCTGTAGATTTGTTGGCATCCTCGGGATCATTGTTCTGTTGCGTGGGCCAAGCTTTAACTGTCAGACAGATGGCCTCACATGCCACTCCAGAATACTTTGTATCCAGAGAGGTTCATGGTTGTCTTAATGAGTGGAAGGTGTCCAGGTCCTGTAGCTGCTAAACAAGCCCAAATCATCACCCCTCCACCAATGAGGTGTTTGTGCTCATGTGCTCTATTTGGTTTTCTCCAAACGTGCTGCTGTGGATTACATCTCCAGTTTGCTCTCAACTGTCCAAAGGTGTTCCAGAAGTCTTGCAAATCGAAGCCACACTCATTCAGTCTTTTTCTAATTATACTGTCACAAACTTTAACATTTAACCTGCTAACTGAAGCCTGTAAAGTCTGAGACGTGACAGTGTGACCTTGTGGTGAATTTTCTTGGCCGCTCACTCCTATTAAGAGTGAAGCATTGTGTTAACACACAGCTGACTGCTCCAGACCAGAAAACTGACAAAAAGTTCTGTTTTTTTAGATCACCAATTACATTTGATGACCAGCACCTAGATGCCTCTTACCCTCTTAATTTCAATAAGGGTGCACTTTGCTTTTCATGGGGCAGCATAGAGTTCTGACTATTCATCAGTATGGACCACTTAGTCATTACAGTACACAATTAAACCTCTGCTTTGAGCCAAACCACAATAGCTGAAGTGTTAACAATTAGATGACTTGGTGTGGGAGTCAGTATGTTTTTAAAATCAGTATCATACCAGGATCTTTATACAGACACAGGTCAAAACAACACATTATTACAGCTTGACCATTTGTTACGGCATGTCACAGCCTATACTCCTAATGTTTTTAAAGAACACATTACTTTGACATGTTGGGAAAATATGCCAAGTTAGATCGAAATATTGATACCACTCTCATAACATGGCTGAGCCCCAAGAAAAAGAAATCTGTCTACTAGGAAGTTATCAGCCCAGCCTACACATGGCTTTGTCAAGTAACACCATGTAAAACCAAGTAATTCTGTTCATATCAAAAGTATTAAAAAGATTTTTTGGCAGATTTTGAAACATTTGAAAGATCCTAGCTCCTTGGTTCTAAACAAGTTTGGTTTTATTCTAACATATAAAGTGTTTCCAGCTGAGATAAAGTTTAGGTGTTGCCTGTTAGCACCAGCTCCACATGCAGGAAAAATATAATATGAATTTAATGAAACGCATTGCTGTTTCTACAACCCTTTGTTGTGGAAGCTGAGAATGGTTGCAGTTATTCTTTAACAATATTATCTTGTCATAATGAGTTTGCTTATCTCACCATTCCGGGATGACACAATTAATTTTTTAGCCATTGCAAGAAAACAAAAGGTTGTTTTCGCTTCATATATCACGGATTAGGAGCAGGGGTCAAACTACACTGGAGCCAGGGAGGGGTCAGTAGGATGGGGAGGAACTCCCTGAATGTTTAGCAACATTTACAGGGGTGCTCTCAAAAATAGTGACAATATACTGTACTGTTGCCCATGCATTTCTATTTCTTTACAATTTTATAATCATGGCTCATGCATAAAATTAACTTATTAGTGATGCATGATTCACACACGAGGGTGATTCATCGCCAACTTTAATAAGGATACCAAGCTTGGTTTCCCTTCCCACCTTTGTAAAAGCAGAAAATAAATTGAACCGTAACACTCAGGAAAGCAAAGGCGAACTTAATTGCACACAGGAAGCTGGATTGGTAAACACGCTCTTTCTCTCTATCAGCAATAAAGTAAACTTATTACTGGAATAAACAGCCACTCTCCACGCTATTTTTATATGTTTTGGTTTTGTTATTCTTATTCATGGGATGATAAATAAAGCTAAGCCAAGTGTTTTATCAACTCTTAAGGAAAACAACAAAAAAAACGTATATAAATAGTTAATGCATGCCAACCTACACAGGTAACATCTGATTTCTGCTCACATTCTAGTTCAGTCAGTGCCTAACACGGCCACAAATTACATTATATCTTTCTGCTTTAAACAGCATTGAAATTGGTTCGTATTGAAAGAGGAGACTCCACAGGTGAGCGCAATTCCTCATCAACAGATGAGGGGATTAGGCCATTTTTGTGGCTACTCAGTTTTTGTGCAATTGAGAAAACAAACACTTTTCCACGTAAAATCATCATCAAATTGAGAAATATATATATATATATA
>VOQJ01011833.1:0-15403 GCA_015052665.1 Apistogramma diplotaenia | reverse complement strand
CAAAAAAAGGAGGGGGGGGGGGGGGGGGGGGTACAAAAGTGACACTTTAGATTTTTAGTTATAAAAATTCTTAGTGTATATAAACATTAAGCGTTAACACTGAATTAGTTTAGAGAGCCGTCAGGCTGAGCTGAGCCTGAAGCTGTGAGATGTGAAATTTGAGGACTCGATGGTTACGAGAACTGCTCCTTTAACTGACTGTTAAATGCAGAGGCGCATGCATGGCACTGCAGTGGCTTCAAGTCTGATTATAATAGTGTAGCAAACTCCAGCAGCTGGCTTCATTTTTCAAGTTTGAATCAGAGTTTGGTCCAGTTTACATCAGCACTGCACTAACCAAGTCTTTTTGTTGGCATGTATGCTTGTTTTCTGCTACATAAGACTGAAGTCTGTTTGGATGTACATTACTGATGTAAGCAAAAAGAAAAGGCCTACTTTTAAAGAAAGTTTATTCTGTCCCTTCATCCGTGCCCGTTCAATGCTACGCTGTCACGCCAACAGCGTAACAAACTAAATATTTTCAGCACATGTTGATGCTAAAGACGGAGCTCTGGAGGCTGTTGGGAAAACAGGCTCATGTGAAATGTGACTGAAGTGAATGTAAATCTCATTTCTGGATTTTTATCACTGTCTCCTTCATAAGAAATGTAAGCAGCAAGCCTACGGGCAAAAGAAACCAAACAAAAAGACGATCAAACTGTTGAACCTGCACGTTTTCAGGAAGGAAGAGGAATGTTATGGCTGCATTTTGGTGATATCTGATTTGAACAGACAAAGGAGCGCGTGCTGCGGAGGCTGAGTAAACTCTACAGGTCGCTCCGGCTGTTTACTGCAGCTATAAACCACATTTGATGAGATACAATCACTGAAGGCTGAAGATGTTTGTTTTTTTATGAAATGCAGAGAAGTGAAAATATTTCCTAATTTTGAGAAAGAGGACAGAAAAAAACCCCACTGGTATTACTCTGCTCAGAAAGTCAAATCCCCAGAAATATATGTTCCCTTTCATTCCGTCACGTAGCTGTTTTCCACCCTCACGCTGCATACTCGCTTGTAATCTTGTGTAACTGTTTAAGTTCTAAGACGTACATGTTTCATGTACAGGTTAACTATTTACTGGCCAAGCGAGACCAGACAGACACATCTTTCATCACAGCCAGTGATTTTGCAATCTATTACACCCCGATGAGGTTTATGAGTGTGCAGTCAGAGCGTGACACTTAAACACTGAGATTAAATCTTAGATAAAGTGCTAAAACTGTGTGCAAGATTGTTTATGGCCTTGAATATTTGTATGAAATTAGGTTGCTATGCCAGCAACTTTCCCACAATAATCACTCACAATATCAGCTCAGAAGTAAAATGATCAGTTCCTAATCAAAGATACATTTAGTTATTTCCTGCTATCCCTGCCTAATCTGCTGAGGGGTGTTTCCAACTCACAGATGTGCTGTGCACCACTCTTCATCTCTGCGTGTGGAGTGTTGGAGGTTGGTACACGGGAACCCCAGAGTCGGCGAGTGGAGGACGGCCTCTGATATTATCAGCAACCTTCTCTGCTATCATGATGGTTGGAGCATTCAGGTTTCCACTGACAACGCTGGGCATGATGGAGGCGTCGACCACACGAAGCTTCTCCAGGCCAAGAACACGTGAGCTTGAGTCAACCACTGCCATCGGGTCGGAGGGAGAGCCCATCTTGCACGTGCAGGATGGATGGTAGGCAGTGTCAGCCTTCTGGCGGACAAAAGCATCGATATCGGCATCGGATTGGACCTGAGGACCGGGCAGGGCTTCGGGACCCCGAAATGGGTCGAAGGCCTTCTGGGCGAAAATCTCTCTGGAGAGCTTAACACACTGTCTGAACTCCCACACATCGATATCTGAGAGGAGGAGAGGCAATGAAATCCAGAAAATGCTTGAATAATAATGAGTCAAAGCACAATGGCAACAACTGCAAACATAACTTCAAACGAGTGCACAGATATGAAAAATGAGAAAGCCTGAAGGAAACATCAAATACATCCAGAGCTCAAGCAAAGCACAGCTCTTACCAGTGGAGAGGTAGTTTGGCTGAATGATGGGGTGGTCCAGGGGGTTGGTGCTCTTCAGCTTCACCCAGCCTTTACTGGTGCTCCTCATCGGTCCAACATGAACCTACAACACCAGCATTAGTATAACAACAAAAGCACAGCAGAACTCCAAGCTTCTGAAACACTACACGCTACAGTAAACACATTTACTAAATTTCAACTGTAGTTCCCACCGGGTTAGAAGAAGATGTCACTTACTCAGTGCTAAATACACCAAAGCTGAGGCCACTGTCGCTAAGATGAAGAAAAAATAGCTGCAATTTGAGAAATGGGCCCTGCTCCAGAAAGCAGGTTTAACTAAAAACTCTGAGTTTGTTAACCCGGCTGTGTGGGCGACACCTGCTCGCTGGCAGGTTTTCTTCAATGAACTCAGAGTGTCTCTGACTCGTGCGGCACCTGAACCAGCTGACTAACACTCTGATTCATTTGCTCACTCTGACTGAGTGAGGAAATTGATTTGTAAAAGCTGGTTTTTGCAAACACTGAAATAGCAGTTAGATGTGAGCTTGTTATTTTCTGTACTTAACGTGAGCAGTTTTACAACCCTTCGGTCAATATATAAAGATGGAGACACAGATTACATCACAGATTTATAATCAGCTCAAAAAAATCGATATATTCTATATCATTCTCACTCTGTTCATCTGTGGACAGTATCACTGTCAGTCTGTCCGTTGCTTTGCACTGCAGGCATTGACTGTATGTAGGATCAGTTCAAACCTTCAGACACAGAGCACACTGATTAATGATCAATCGCTGGTCATGTAATCAGTCACACTAGTGGAAAAATGCCACAGCTGGATCTTGGAGACATTTAAGTGCATTTGAGGCTAAAATGACTTTAAAAATTGTACTAAATATGTGAGTGCAGACAGTCACAGATTGAGATTCAGTCATGTAATAATAAGATATGTGAGTCTGAACCTCAACATATTTTCCACATAAAATAACCTGAGTCAGTGTCAGTGGGTTTTCCCATCTGCCTGAAGGTATCACAGGCTCCATAATGACTCAGCAATCCGTGTCTGGGTCCGAGTCTACCTGCATGACACAATGGATCCAAAATGGATACGAATCGCAGATTTCAACCGGATCACACCGAGCTCCGTTTCTCAGTTCATCCCATACGGGCTTTATTTAACATGTCTCATCCTCCCAAAAATATACGCAAAAATCGTTAAAAGCGGAGACATTTCTTCTAACACGGTTGCCTTCACTGATAAAACATTACATTCATTAAAGACTTGGAAAGCAGCCCTGTGTTTTTTTCTTTAGCTGAAACTATGACTGATTAATGACAGTGACTCAGTAAAACATTTCTGCTTGGGCTGTCACAGAGCCATCTATCACTGAAGGCGGAGATTAGAGCAGATTAGCAAAGCTCACACAGGTCATCCCAGATGAATCCATGATGTGAATTTGAACACGCCATGATCGTTCTTGAGTTACGGGCAACGTTAAAGTTTAAGTGGAACAAGTTGCGACAGCCCACCAGGAGAACAATTATTCACACAATAAAACAGAAACTGTAGCGAGAAAACTTTTTATTTAAAAAACCGACCTGAGGGCAGATTCTGATTTATGCCAAGAAAATGTCTGCCTTTTGTGGAGCAACTGCGTGGTTAAATCAAACACTCAACACACATTCAACCAAAGTGAGGGCTGTCATTCGTTAAAGATTGTTTCAACATCATCATGAAACTCAAACTTAAAACACACACGTCTGCTCATTCTTGTAACACGTACCCAGCACTAATTCACTTGTATGATCGTATTTTTTTAATAACAACTCAGGCCATAAAAAGATATAAAGGGGATATAAAGGGGAATGTCTTTTGCTGTGTCTTAGTAGAAGACAAAGCAGAATTGTTTGAAAGTTCTTGCCAGGTGCACTTCTCTGGAAAACGAGACCATAAATAAGGGTGAAAGGCTCCGTACAAAGAACTTCTCGGAAAACTCCTGGCACTATCTGGGGAAACTGTGTTTTCCATGGAACTCCATGTGACTGTAAATACTGCTCAGCTTCACGTGCATTACATCAGTGCCTTATTGATGGGTCCACAGCTGTAATTACTTTCACTGTATACAAGACCGGGCATAGACTCTGGGCTGCAGTTCACGTCTTATTTGAAACTATTTTAAAAAGCTTAAACACACAACAGAAAGCGCAATACAAAGACGTCATTGTTTAGCCCCCCACTCACCTGAAAAGCCTCTATTTGGGAGGCAACTCGTCCATGGTCAATGACTTGTGAAGGCAGGAAGTGAAACTGGATGTCGGGGTGTGTGACGTTCGGACGACTGCGAATAAATCCTCCGCTTTCCATGTGGGCTGTAGCTCCATAACCTTGATTGGAGATTGATATGGTTAGTGAAATGATGTAAGAGATGAGACTGTCTAACTTAAAAACAGGTGGCAGCCACTGTTTATGGAAATCAGTGTCAGTTTGTGCATGTTACTTCCATCTGTGTTATCATTACAATCAACGTTTCTGAAGAAATGCCACTGAGGCTGCATTTAATTTGCTTTTCAGATTGTGGAGATTTTTTTTTTTGACTACAGCAGAAGTCATCAGGTGGTAAACCACAGTCACAGTCCGCTTCCTGCTCAAATCAGGAGACAGAGTGCAAGAAATAATGCACAAAGCTAACACAGCTTCACGTTTCCTGTAATGATCTGAGTCCCCATTATTAAACCCTGTTACACATGCTGTTTTAATCACAGCTCTACTTTAAAAACTGTAAAAAGCGGCGGAGCTGCAGGCTGCCACATCCCTTACTCAACTGTGTCAGCCCAGTGAAACTGTTTAATATTTAACATCAACACAACAAATGTGTTTAATCATTAATGTGTGGAAAAACATACAGTGAATCGCTGATTTAACCCTTTAAAGTTGACAGATTTATTTTAATCTGCACTTTTCTGTAAATGATGCTTCCTGATTAACAGGCAGGCGAGTGAAATGGCAGAATTAATTAACATAAACTTTAATATTAATAATGTGCAGGCAGCTTGGTTACCAGTAAACATGGTGAGCCACTCAAGGCCGATCTTGACCATGTGCAAAGGTTTCTGGGCCTTGTACAGGGTGATAGGCTGAGTACACTGCTGCTGGACATACACCTCCAAGTGATCCTGCAGGTTATTACCAACACCTGAGAAACAAGGGAGGCAAAGAGTGGAGTTAGCATCTGCTATCATAGCATTACACTGGACTGATAACAAACACTCAAAAGGTGAATAGAAATCAGCCAAGAATCAGTTTTTAAACTTTATTTTTCTGTAGTGCTGTAAGCTAAAAGCAGACCTGTATCTATACACCGTATCCCCACACACACACCTGGTAAGTGCTGAATCACAGGGATGCCAAGCTGTTTCAAGTCATCTGCATTTCCAACTCCAGACAGCATGAGAAGCTGAGGAGAATTGATGGCTCCTCCGCTGAGTATCACTTCTTTTTCTGCAAACACCTGAACAGAGTAAAAATTTCAGCCAGAGATGAGTAAATATATCTGAAAACCAAATGAATCTTTATTTCAAACAAAAGGTACAAATTTTAAAAACCATACTAAAAAAGAAGTCAATGTTTTAACTTTCATTAATATGTAAATGTCCTCTGCTCCATTTTTATCCTCTCACATCTGCCCTCCTTACCCTTTTCCTCTGTCCATCCTGAATGTACTCCACCCCCACAGCACGGTTGCCGTCAAACAGGATCTTGGTGGTCAGGCAGCGCACCTCCGCCTTCAGATTGGGTCGACCCAGGGCCGGTCTCAGGTAGGCGCTGGCGGTGCTCCACCTCTTCCCTGGATTGATTTAGTGACATGTAAACGATATTTAAAGACTGATTCAAGAAATAAACAGCTCATACCACATATTTGCACATTTTGCTCCTCGCCCTCAGTACTTATTTGATGTGTAGGACGAATGGCTGCATTTAAATTTTATTTTGAGTAGCTTGAAGAGTTTTGAAAAACTTTGAGATGTAGTTTTATGAACAGTGGCTGGTGTTCAGCTGCGGGCTCCCTTTTGGTACTTTCCAAGACACTGAGCTCGTCGTCCTTAAACTGTAGGTTCAGTGTCAGTGTCTGGGCATTTTGCCCCCCGCCCCCCACCCAAAAAAAAAGAAAAAAAGGAAATACTACACTGACCACTGTTATAGTCCTGTTATAGTACAGTTATAGTCCACTGACACTGTTAATTATCTATACATTTTACAGCATATAGTTCCTTGAACCTTTATAAATGGTCATGTCCATCCAGCCCACGCCTTCCTGTTGATATCCATTCATGTCATCAGTGAATGGATACCCCGCCTGCTGCCCCGCCTCAATAAAAGCCTTGTGAAGGAGGTGGTTGGTTTTCCCTCTGGACACACGTAGAGGCCCACTGCTGCCCCGGTATCTACGAAACAAAGAAAAAAACACAACCATAACATAAGTTTCTATTCAGAGGAAGTCCTGTGGCTGAGGTATGTGAGGAATATGAATTCTCTCTCAGCTGCAGAGCTTTCTGTAGACTGTTGTACATATGTATGTAGTTATCAGGTAATTGAGAAGGTTTTGTTTTGCAGAACAGGCACACTTCACATTAGGTCCTCTTCTGTTTCAACAGTAAGTTGGCAGGATAAAATATGTTTTTACTTCTGTAGCATATTATCAGTTTTACTGTAACACTCATCCTTATCACTGAGTTCACAATTTGGGCAGCATAGAAATAGTTGCCAGCTGAATCCAGTAAGGCCCATCCTCCACACGGCTTCTGGAACTACTTGTGAAATGTTTTGTGCTCGCCCTGTGGTTTCCTTTGTTCCCTCAGGCTGTTCTCTTGTTTCTGTTCTTATGCTTCAGATTTTCTAAAGAATTCTTCAAGTATCAGATTTGAAGTTTGCTTTCATTTATTTCATTGTTTTCTATTTGTCAAATGACACATGCTATACGTGTCAGGTTCAGTGTATCAAATGTATGACGAGTCTCAGTGGCTCAAATGTTTGTTCCTAAACCACAAAAGTAAACTGAACTGTGGTCTTTTCTTGTTACCTGCATGCACTTCCTGGCTTCTCATCTTCTTTCTCTGAAATTTGATTAGCGGCACACAGACTGCGTGCATGTGATGCTCATGTGATGCTCATGTGCCTGCGGATTTACATTCAGGGAAAACTGCCCTGTTACCTCTGGCCCATGGGACAGAGAAACCTGAAGTTCCACGCAAAATAAAATGCTGTGATCGTACGTAAAAAAAAAACACTGCAAAAGCGTCACTAAAAGTACCCAGTACAGGTTTCTTTGAAGTACCTGTTTTCTCCCAGCTCATGACTCTGAGCTTTCCTGAAGTAAGGCAGACAGTGCTCATAATCCCAGCCATCTGCACCCTCTCTTTGCCAGCGGTTGTAATCTTCAGCATGCCCACGGATGTACACCATCGCATTGAGTGAAGAAGACCCTCCCCAGACACGGCCCCTCGGCCAGTACATCACCCGGTTGTCCATGTTGGCTTGGGGTAATGTGTGGTAGTACCAGTTATACCTGAGTAAAATGAAAAGAAATGGTGCACAGCAACCAAATGGAACAGATATGAGACGATTCGGTCTATAACAGTTTATAAAGAGTTATTATACTGGGAGTGATATCAGGATACTGGGCCATTATGTTACGCTTATGTAGAGCTTCTGCATTTGTAAGAACTCTGTAATATTGAGAAGATGTGAGATTTCAAGAACTGAGGCCATGCTTAGTAAAAACTCAAACAAAGCTGCTACCCACACACGGAGGCAAATTAGAAACAGCTTAGTGTGTAACATTAAATGACGCACTAAGGCAAACAAACAAAGATGCTTTTATAAATCCACACTAAAAAGTGAATAACAAAACAGATCATTTAATGTACTTGTCATCGCAGAGGTTGTAGATCAGCGCAGCTGGCATGTGGATCTTCCACGAGAGTCGTAAGCTGCCCAGCCACTTGTCCTTTGGTCCAGCCTCGAGCAGCAGCACAGACTCCTGGGCATCTTCCGTGAGGCGGTTAGCAAGGACGCAACCAGCGGACCCTGCCCCAATAATCACATAGCTGTAGGATGGTGTTTTCTGATTGGCTGCCGGTGATGATGGAGAGTTCCATTGAGAAGCTGAGACAGTGAAGCATCTGTAATGGCTGGAGAAGGATGTGCAGGAAGAGAAAGGGCTCATCTTCCTGATCTTGGAGACAAAGCGACATTCAGGCAAACTGGTAAAGAAGCACCTGCTGTTCCTCACAAATCTTCCCTGTCTCCCAGTCGCGGCTCTTCGGGCTCCAATTTGGCCCAGTGTGGCCAAAAACAACATCCTTTTCTCTGTATTCACTGGAAATCACAACACACATTTGAACACAAATCAGAAGACGGAAGCTTGGAAATTTCTAAAACTGAAACTGTGATGGAGATAAGTGAAATACAGCATTTCTGCAGAACCCTAATCAGTACTGAAATTCTACATAAGAGAGGCTATAAGCTGATATGCGTGCCTTGAATATCTAATATGACTTGTGCCACTCCTTTTCAAACCTTTGAAGGTCTCAGCTCACAGTTGTAAAATTGGCAGCAGGTAAATTAATAACTAGGTGCCACTCTGGCGCTCAGGCCTTTATTAAGTTTAACTCTAATCCATCAAGTGCAACATGCTAAAGCTGGAATCGGAGTTTGTCACATAAGACTGTTGTGTTTCTGAAACTGTAAGGCTCACTGCAGTCTGGCTTCAGCCTGATAAAAGTCACTGAAAGAATGTTTTGTGCACAGGAAAAGAAACTCGTGTGTTTGTGGCTGCCATGCGCAGGATTCTGGCTGGAGAGGCCGTGGGGTTTTTTTTTGTTGTTTTGTTTTTGGTTTGTTGTCGTGAAGATGTTGCTTGAGAGAAGAATGCACACATTTTTCTCAACAGTGATATCTAGGTCACGATCGTCCTATCAGCAAGCCACTCAGGCAAGAGTTAAACTGAAATCAGCCAAAACTCGCAAAAGTCAGCAAGTATCGACTAATAGAGTTAATGCAGACTACAAGTCTCCAAGCCTTCACCACCGTTCACACTCGCCTTTTATGTCTGTGTGACTGAGACTCTGGGATGAAAAGTCAGCTTTGTAACCGCTATGCTTATCCTTAGGTCCTGTTACATCAGCTGATGCATTTCATTTTAACATACTTTCAAAGTTTTAAGATACCTTTAAACTCTATCTGGTTGCAGCCCTGCTTTATAACCTCTGCGTTTGTTTAGATTTACTTAGGCGGCTGGTCCAAAGCTCACAGTCGTCGTGTGGACCTAATGGAGCACAGAAAGAGGCGGAAAACACTCAGTACAACTTCATAGGCGACACTTAATTTAAGCTGAGCGGATGCTGGAGTGGTTTAGCGGCAACACGCAGAGAAACAAAATGTGAACTGGTTACTTAAGCAGCAGAGAAAAATCGGACCTACCTCAACATGCACAGGAGACCGCAGAGCGTGGTGGGCGGGGCTTAGCGTCGTATTTAGGTTAACGGAACTGTGCGGCCGGGAGGGTCCATCAGCGCTCCGGTAGGCAGAATGGGGGCTGCGCTTTAAGGTGATTTAAATACGAGTGTCTCGTTTTAAACTCCGTTCACTTGAACTTTTACGGCACATGTTGTTTCATGATGCGGGGAGCCGCGCTGGTTTTTTTCTGCTGTGTCGCAGCTCACGTGGCATCACAAGAAATTGTAAGTGACCGATTTTTAAAAGTGTTTTATTTTATTTGTCTAACGTTAAAAGTGAGCTCACACTGCAATTTATTTCTGCCTTTTTTCAGGAGGTGAAATGTGAGGAATATGATGGTAAGCCCACCCGTGTGAGAACTCTAGTCTCTAATATTATTATGTTTGAACTATTTAAAGTCTACATGTGGTCTCAGTTGTATTTGTTTGTCAGTGCAGAGAACAATATACAGTAATGTGACAAAGAAAGTGCACCCTCTTTCATCTCCAAGGTTTTACGTATCAGCAAATAATATTTTAAAAAGTAATTTGGTTCCTGTCAGGTTCCTTAAGTTATTTAAATACTCCATCAGATGATGAATAAAACGACTTTTATTACCATTATACACAGTACAATAAAATTCAGCTTGGCTTTCTCTTAAGGTGAAAGTGATAAATAAATTGAATGAATAATAGTATGAAAGTAAGTACAGATGCAAATAAACTTAGCAGCATCAACAGAGGGACAAAAAACCAGCAGCAGTGTACACAATTTAGCCAATTTAAAGCCAATTAAATTAAGTATTTGACTATTTCAGTGACATGTTTACAGTGAAGGCTGTCGTGTTAGAAACTGGGGTGGTGGAAGACAGTGCTCTAGGAGAAGCTGTTGCTGAGTCTGTTTATTGTTGTTTTTGTTGTTCTGAGCTGTTTGTGCGATGGCAGCAGTTCAAACAGAACATCCAGGGTGTGTACCGACCTTGCTGATACAGTCTGCCTTTGCTTTCATCCTCGTGACATAGAGTCTGGATGTTTGAGCTCCATGCCAACAATGATTTGAGCCGCCTTGTTGTCCCATTTGTCAGGATGGATTCCACTGTCCTCCTGTAGAAAACTAAACCCAGATGCATGATCATGGAGTGTGATTTAATCACTTATATAACCAACCTTAGCTGAACTAATTTGAAGCAGCCGTTTTCTGTAGGCTACGACTTCATCGGGCTCTTGTATTGGTGTGGAGGAATTTTGGCCCGCTCTTCTTTACGACTTTGCTTCACTTCAATGAGGTTTGTGAGCAGTTGTTTATGCACAGCTGACAGTTGGTATCAGGTAAATTGTGTATTATGGCCAAAGTGTCTGTGTACGTCATTGTAGTTCTGCCAGTTTGAAAAGAAGGCAGCTGGACTCCTTTACGTTTTAGAAGATGTTTCCCCTCTCATCCAAGACATTTTTAAGCAGCTGGAGGAGATTCCCAGGTGTTGAACCCCTAGAGGTGGGCTGTAGCCTTTGTAGGTGCTCCTGAGAGACAAACCCAGACCGGCAGACGTAACAACTCATTATTTGCTGACATGATAACAGGTTAACAATCCTTATGAGACAAAATGGCACAGTTTTGTCTCATATTGATTTTATGGGGACTGGCTTCACTGTTCCAGAGACGGTTACAGAAACTACAGAAACTACAAACTTGCTGGATCAGCAGTGAAAGCCTGATTTAATGGCAGAAACAATCCATCTGTGAGGCCCGTGAGTACCACCATTGTTTCTTGTTCCAGATTTCCCCCCAGATAACAACATGTTGGCTCCGTCTGCAGTGGCGGGTTTAAAGCTGGAGACGGTAACAGTGGCAGGAGAAGCCATGCTCAACATAAGCTGGGCGATTAACATTGATGGTAGGCGACAACATTTTTTTGTATTATTTACAGTATATAGCACTTGGTGCTACTGACATTATGACAAATTGACCAGTGCCCTTTACTAAAATATATCTAGTGTCTGTAACACATGGACCAAAAGAAAACAAACTGTTTATTTAAAAAACAGTGAATTTTTTTGGTCTAATTTTTACTCTTGCTTTCCAAACATGGCAAAGCCAAAAGCTTGTGCATGTGTGTTGCCGGTGTGAGGCAGGAGGACTCCTCTAATGGCAATGAAACACTAACACTATCAGGATGTTGAAGTTTCTTTTTCTTCTGGGCATTTTATACAATCTGTCTTTAGTGTGGCAGGATTCTTGAGATGGACACTGACTGGTTAATATCTAAAGGCAGATCAACAAACATTTAAGGCTGCTATTTTCCCTTTGCAGGTAGTAATAAATACTTGGATGCCACTCGGATTGTAATGCTGGAGCGAGACTACCACTGTGAATATGACCCACCTTTGGCCAGTGCACAGTTTATTAACCTAACCCAGGTATCAGCATTAACCTCACTAGAACTGATGATACATTTTGGTACTGTTGTCTACACAGCAAAAAGGATCTGTGATGCTAAAAGATTAAATTCAGTGAAATAATTGTTTTTTTTTCCTTTTTCATTTCAAATCTAGATATGGTTTCATTTTTTAGTAAGAATAGAGTGTGGCAGTATTTCTGTACAAGTTGCAAATATTCCGTTCCCTCCAGTGGTGGAAGACGAACGCAATTATAAGGTTTCAAATATTGGGATGCCTTGTTCAGAAAAAAGTAAGTTTTTTTTTGTTTTTGTTTTTAAATTAATGTCCTTTTTTGTCCATTTTAATTAAACCACAGAGCGGTGAAATTCTACAAATCCCATTAAAGCCGAAACATTTAATGGACACAAGATACAGTACATAGGAGGTATAAATGTGTAAAGGCATTGAAATCTTCTCTGTTTTACAGCAACTGTTAAACCAGTGTCTCCTCAGGTAACTACAGGTGAGCAATGCTGTTCATTATAATTCAGTTATATTCAGTATAATTCAGGCCAGTAAGTCTGCAAAGTTCAGTGCACACAGGAAATCCCGGTCCCTACTGTTGCTAGCTAACAATATTCAGTACCACAAGGGAATATATCAAAACACAAGCATGAAGTGTATGATGTTAAATACTTACCACACCAGTTTACATTATACAAATATGGTGATATCTCTCTTTTGTGATTGTTCACTCCAGTTAAGCTCGCCACTGGACTAACTACTACAGGTGAGAATCGCAGTTTCCCGAAGCTCTCTCAGTGCCTGCACTGAATCACTGAACTCTCAACATTACAGGAACTAACATGTGTTTTCTGTGTCTGCATGTCTAGCCCCGGGAGTCAAATATGTCATCATCATCATCATCATTGGAGGAGTGGCCGGCTTGTTTATCCTGAGCTTATGCTACATAATATGTAAATAGAAACATTTTTGGCTTATTTGTAAGATACAGCAAAATTAACCGCAAAATATGCTCAACCGAACCCACTTTTCTTTTGTGTGCACAACTTGGTTCACTTAGATGCTAAATTGTATACATTTCTATAGGATAGCCTCCCTGCCGGTCTTGTGACCATGTTTGGATATTACCAAATTCACCTGGATATAACTGCTTTAAACTTTTAGACTTAAAATGTTTTCCAAAGCACAGAAACAGGCTGTTTCATTAAGTAAATAAAAGAAGAACTCAAAGACGCTGAAGCTAACTAATCTCTTTCCAATGTTTTCTTTCTGTCTAGATAATGGTTGTAAATCTAACACTGGCGCATTATTGGATTACAAAAACATTCCTCTGGTTCCTGTTCCTGTCCTTGTGGTGTACCCTGCTGTGAATTCATCATTCCAGCGAGCTGTTGTGGCATTTGCAGAGTTCCTGCAGTGGCACGGTGGCTGCAGGGTTGCAATTGATATTTGGCAGCAGGAAAAGATTGCACAGCAGGGGCCGATGCGCTGGTTGGCAGAGCAGGCTAAGTCTGTGGACCAAGTCCTTATTGTCAGCCCACAGGTAGCGACGGTATGAAATTGTTGTTCCTTGCTCCCTTAGATATTGATGTGCTTATGATGTCACATGATTACCTGGAATCTTTAAATCCAGAAACGAAATAAAGACTTCATATAACTCATTAAAAGTCTAAATATAATACTGAGTTGTATTAAAGTCTCTTGTCTCTCTCTTCACAGCTCAGCCACTGTCTTCCTGACCCTATGTTACCAGAATCCTCCATCCCAGCTGCAGCTCATGACCTTTACCCTCTGATTCTCAACATGGTGGCAAGCTGTGCAAAGAACGCCAGTGAGCTGGCCAAGTTCTGGGTGGTGCAGCTGGGTGAGCAGCAGGACAAGAGTTCTTGTATGCTGCCGCTGGAACTGAGGGTCTGCCAAACGTTTGGTCTGATGAAGGATTTGAAAAAGCTTTACAAATGTCTTCATGGACACAAGCAGAATGACAAGAAGATTTTAAATTTGTTGTGTAGACGAGGGGTTTCCTACAGCGAGAAGAACACATTGAAGTTAAGGGAAACTGTAGAAAAACTCAGAGGGCATCAGGAAAACGTTTCCAGAGAACTGCAACCACTGAATTCTGTGGTCTCAAGAGCATGAAAAAGGCGACTGTACTTCTAGATGTTTTTGAAGAGGTTTCATCTCTCATCCAAGAGGCTTCCTCAGTTCATTGAATTCTGTGGTCACCACAGTTTGAGTGTCTGTAATGAAAATGGTTTGACTGATGGATGAAGAAGACAGGTCTGAATCAGTGCTGATTTTTCCTTAATCCTATATAATGTTAAATGCATTTATGTTTGTTTTGATATGTATGACATAGCCTTATGTTGGGAAATATGCCTAAAAGTATTATTGGCGCAGAAACAGAAAACTCTATATCCAAACAATAGGTAATTTATTGCATTTAAGTATCAATTAAGGAGAAAGGAGTGGTATGACTCATTCTGCATTCTCCTGGATAACCTGTATGTTTTTTTTAATCTGGTTTTAATTCAAGTAAAAATTAAAAGCTGACTGTTGGTTTTGAACTGTTTTCTTCCAAGAGGATTCTGGGCTCAATCCCAACCGTGTCAGATGGGTTTTTTGTGTGGGTTGATCACACCGTGTAGATGACAGCCCCTAAATTGTTTGCAGATATGAGTGCATTTTTGTCTCTTTACGTATTCTACCCTGTGATATCTCCATTTGTATCACAGTGGTGTGCCTACTGGGCCTCCATACAGATAGTGCGCATCTATAAATGCAAATAATTTAGTGGTAAAATAGATATTTATGTTGACATACTTTTCAGTTTGTGTAATGGCTTTCTGGAAATTCACTAATAATCTGTTCTAGATCAAATGTCCCTTGCTGTACATTCTTTATACACCACAGTGTACCTGGGTATCATTGCTGACAGATGTGTTACCTGCCACTTGGCAAAGCAGGCAATTGCTTGGGCCCAGAGGCCAGTGGGGCTGGCAGACTTTAAATCACAGCAGTGGCAATGAGCAATTTTTTTTAATGACAGGAGGAGAGACTCTGATCTCCCTAACAGGGCCCCACCTGATTCTGCCACAGGTGCAAGTGGATCTAATGACAACAGCAAAAATGAAGAAGCGCCGTCCTTTTTGGGGTGGTGAAAGAAAGAGGAAGAAAAAAGAAAAGTGGAGTAGTAGTGGTGGTACAGACGAGCACTGCAGGATATTTCCTTGTAAGCAAAACAACAAACTGTAGTTCTATAGTACAGAGTATAACCCAGTAATTTATTACCTGCTTGTTTGAGTGCCACTGTGAGTGTCTGACTGCCAACCATTATTTAAAGAAAATTAAAATGTAAACTAAAAAACTTCTGTTATAATCTTATGTTTTGGGGGGGGGGGGAAGTCAAAAGACTGAACCAAATTATTAAGTGACTGGGATTACCATGAATTCA